>JAJOOH010017778.1:0-27832 GCA_029582605.1 Solanum gracilifrons
ATGATTTATTCCAATTCAAGGGAGCTAAGGAAAGCAGATATGGATGAAGTCCAAAGATGGATTTTATCATTACTTAAGCCAGAAGAACGACCTACGACGCGAGCAGTAAAAGTAGGATTTATTTCGGCAGAGTTATTAACCAAATATTGCAAGCTAATTGGTCACAAATACTCTGACCACATATGTTCAAAATGCAACGGAGAAGATAACATAATTCTAGATGTCGATTTCGAGTAAAAGAAGACGAAGAAGATAAGATACAAGATGCCAGACAAAATACACGTGAATAGATATATGTAATGTAATGTAAAGCACTTTGCAAGGTGTAAAGTAGGAATAGTATTTTGCAAGGTGTAAAGTAGGAATAGTAAAAATAGTAGGAAAAAAAAAATATGTCAGTCTCCTTTTGAGTTCCTAAATTAATATTAATTTGTTAAGTTAAGTCAAGTATAGAGTTTCAAATTATTTATGAGTTTTATATGCCTTAATGGTCATATGGAAGTTAAGTGAATTCATGAGAAATTTCTTTAAACACCTTAAGTTCTTTATGAACATCCCCAGCTTTAAGTTACCTTTTTGAAGTCGAGTAATTAAGTATTCGGGTCTATTCTAAAAGAATATGAGGTTCCATGAGACATTTACATGTTATATGGAAGTGGTTACGGGGTTATGAGAACAAGAGTACAAACGAGCCAAGATTGACAATATCACAATGGTAACACATATGCATTATGAATCCATGACATGGTATGCTATGCATTCTACTTTTGAGCTATAATCGGGAGGTATGAGGCCTATTGCCTATATCTATACGTATGAGACAGCGATGTCCACAAGTTTACGAATATGAAGCCGGTTAGCTATCGGGGAGCACCACCATTGCTAACATTTGATTGGGTATGTTATGCATTTGCATCTATATATATACTTACGACGTACGATTACTCAAGCATACCATGCATATTTTATTATTGTGAGGTCAGATGTCATTCACGGAGGCTAATTTGAGTTTCAGTTTCAGGTGGTATCTCTATTACTTTTTGAAAGCAACTATTTATGATTCTACTTTCCGCCTTGCATACCAATACATTTTATTCGTACTGACGTCCCGTTGCCTAGGGACGTTGTATTCGTGCTGTAGGTTAAGATAGAGCTCCTGATTGGGCTTTGCAATAGGGGTGTTATCTCAGCTGAGGATTAAGCTCCATTCTTTCTGTAGTTGTTGGTTGTCTGTAGATTTTACGTATTTGAGTTTTCTATATTGTTGTTGTAATTGTTGGGGCCTTGTCTCAACCGATCAAGATGTAGTATTTGTAGAGACTTGTGGACATACTTTGTGGGGTCTTCTCAACTTCCATTTATAGCCTTGTCGGCTTGCTAGTTGTTTATTAGTTAAGTGGCCTTGTCAGCCCTTTCATTATGTTGTTGAGATTGTTGTGACCTCGTCGGTCCAGTTATTTTGTTCCAGCAGGTTATTGTAATGGCCTTGTTGGCCCTTGTTGTATCATTTCCTTTATGTTTCTGTTGGTTCACTCGGTCAAGTGAGGCACCAGGTACCTGTTGTTGTTACGACTCAGAAAACTAGTAGGTGAAACTAGAGCCTTACGAGTGTGTTATTGAGTTTGTTATGGGGTTTTATATTGTAAAATGAGTTCCCGAGCTTCGGTTGAGGGGTTTAGGGGTTAAACGTCAAGGTACGACCCCCCAAGGACCAACCAAGGGTCCTTGAGGAGGACCCTAAAGCCTAACCCCCAAAGCTGCCTAAGAACCAAAAATTGTCAAATGTGTTATGGGTTATGGATGGGACCTACGCCCCGTAGGTCCATCCACGCCCATAGAAGGGGGCTTCGTGAGTCAAGGGCTAAGATGACAAGTTGCAGACCCCACCCACGAACCTGCAGGATGGGGCGTGAGTAGACCCACGGTCCGTGGGTCATGGGCGTGGGTCACCACTGTAAAAGTTGTCCAAGACTCGGCCAAGGTAACGGTAGGTTGGTAAATTCCTTTTAAGGTACAATTCATTATTCCCAAAACTCAAAAATAGAAACCACTTCATCTCCAAATAATCCTCTCTCTACACCACCATTGGAGAAAAAGAAGTCAAGGTTTGGAGCTCAAGATTTCATCTTTTCTTTTCAATTTCGTGGAGTTACTTCAATTGAGGGATGGTAGTTTTCATCCTTGGTTAGTTTCCACCCAAGGAGTCCTTTCAAAACATGATTCAAAGTTTTCAAAATCCCCTAAAAGTTAGGGTTTCAATCTTAGTCATGGGTTCAATTTCTAAATGTTTTCAAAGGTTGAATTATGATGAATTGTGATTGAATTCATGAATTAATGTTGTTTTAAGATGGAATTTCCCTATGAACCCATGATTCCTCCAAAATACTGGATTGTGATTTGGGATTGATCGATTATGGAAGCATGTGAAGAGATTAAGTTTATATTGATTTAGTTTATTGAATTACTTCATTATTCATGCCTAAATTGTAGTATTCCAGGTGTGTTGGTGACTTTTGATTCATGGCCTTGAAGGGCAAAATTGAAGGATTGATGTATAATCACGATGCTATGTATATGCTTTGTGATTTCAATTATAGTAATGTGATTATGACTATAGTGCAATGGTGGTGGTTTTGGCCTTGAAGGGCAAAATATGAAGGATTGATGTATAAATGAATGATAATGACATATTGTGAAAGGACTTTCTCACAATATGAGGATTCTTAGTTGAAAGGCTATTCTCATCTTTGAATCTATGAGCTATCTAATGAATGAATGTTGGGTTTGAGATGGATACTCATCCATGAGTTGAGGTGGGGTATCTAGTAACAATCTCTTATCTCATAACAATGAACTAAAGTAATGAATGTTAAGTACTCCGTGGGGAATAATGCTAAGCACCGAGAGGATATTTATTGAGATGGATACTCATCCATGAGTTGAGACGGGGTATCTAGTAACAATCTCTTGAGATGGATGTTCATCCGTGAGTTGAGGCGGGGTATCTAGTAGCAATCTCCATATCCCATAACTATGTGCCCACATAAGTTTATAGCTAGTGGATCCACCTAAGCTAAATTTTAACAGTCCTGCATTAGGCAAGTATGAATCCCTTATTCGATGTGGGTAACGTCGAGATTCCATGAATTACTCACATGGTCTATGTCGGTTAAGGCTTACCCCCACAAAGAATGATAATGAACTATGGCTTCTCAAGAATGTACTACTTATTGTGGGTGGTAGTATGAGATGCCATCCATTCATTGCACAAGTAGGCTTTGAGAGTAGCCATGGTGTGTTCATTTATGTTATAATGTATTATGATCAAGGATATGAGTTAGGTACTATGGTTACTCAAGAAGTTCTATGAAGTGTGGGTGGAATAGTATGGGATATATGTCATTAATGCATTGCACGAGTAGGCTTTGAGAGGGCTATAGTGTGTTTCTCAATGTCATAATGTCTAATGAAATGAATGTGCTTATAATGATGCTAGTGAGAATGTTGACTTAAATGCTTAATGTAATGATGCATGCTTTACTTGGATTGTATTATGAGTTACTTTCCTTGTCATGACTTATGAAATGTGATTGTTCCTTTTGCGTGAGTATTGTCTAAAGATGAGAAGGAAGAATGGTAAGTTCATCTAAGGTGGCCTCAAAGTGGTACTTAGTAGGAATAGTAGTATGGGATGCTATTGTTACATTGCACAAGTATAACTTAGGGTTACCTAAGGTGATGGTTCTAATGTGATTAAATGGCTTATATGTTGAATGTGATTGCATCTTATGCCTTTTATACTAAAGTTCATGATGTTTCTCAAAATTGGCATATAGCATGGTTTTCAATCAAAATATCCTTTTTAAGCATGGTTTTTGCATGGCTATCATACTTAGTACATTTTTGTGTGCTAACCCATATTTCTACATTTTTACAAAAGTGTAGGGTTTGGAGACTTGATGTTCTATTCTTGGAAGATGGGTTTCTAAGGAGCAAGAAGTTGAAGATTTGGTGAGTCCTCATAGTTTTGAGGAAGAACCCACTATTTTCTTTATGTCTTTTATTATATGTGTAGAGCTTTTGTATGGGCTATGTCCCAAAGTTTTATTCAAAGTGTTGTAGATAGTTTGAGACAAAGTATAGAAAGACTTCCACTTACTTTATGAAAATGACTTCAATTGTAAAGAAAAGTTTTAAATTCCGCACAATTTTCCTATGTTCTTATGTTATGAATGCTATGAGGCTTGTATGAGGCTCTTTGGAGTCTTATACGTCGTGTTACGTCTAGGAGGTACCCCTGGGTCGTAACACTTGCGCCTCTCCTAATTTGGGGTGTGACAAATTATTTCCTCCAATTTTAACTTAGTTATTTTATTTTTATTTTTTATTTGTTTAAAATATAATATTTTTCTCCTTTTTAATAAATCTTTAGTTCTTACTTTTTATATGCCTTATTTGAAACCACAAAATTGTAAAACATTTTATTCATTTTATTATGAGTTGTAAAAAATATAAGAGTGTTGTTCTTATAAAAGAGTAGTAGAGTTTTGACACTAGTAAGTTTTTATTAATATTATTGTATTATTTACTCAGATAACATGTTTACCTCATCTTAATATTTGGTGTCATTGTTACTCTCTTGCTATTGTTATTTAGCGTGGACATTATCCTGGATATTATTATCATTTTGTCCAACAATATGGTATCAAAGCCATGAAAAATAATAGTTCATTTTATTTGTAGTACCCCTGTCTCACAAGAGAAAATTATGAAAAATAGTGTCTATGAATGAAAGTCATTTTTGACTCTCAAGATGTTTGAGACATTGTTGACAAAGAGTATACAAAATCCGTTAATGAGGAAACTTTGTCTCCAAATGAAAATTGTCTTGTTAAAGACATGAAAGAAAGATCAACATTCCCTCACTCTCATCTATCAATTTTTGAATGATGGCATGTTTGATAAGGTGGCTTATGCAACCACCTCAAAAGAAGCTTGGGAGATTTTACATAACTCTCTCCAAGGAGTTAATAAAGTAAAGAGATAAAACTTCAAACTCTAGGGTTGATTTTGAAGTTTTAAAACTAAAAGAATCCAAATCTATTTTGGATTTTTGTTCTAGATTGATGGTTGTTGTAAATCAACTAAGAAGATACAGAGAGGAAGTAGATGATCTGTGTATGGTAGACAAGATTCTTTGTTCTTTAACACTTAAATTTGATTATGTGGTGTGTTCTATTGGAGATTCTAAAATTTTTGACTCTATGACAATAGAGCAATTGGATGGTTCTTTAAGAGCCCATGAAGAAAAGATAAAAAAAATAAAATATGAGCCACTAAAGCAACTTCTTAAAACTCAAGCATCTTTCAAAGGATTTGAAGGTGAAATAAGTTACAAAGGAAATGGACAATTGCAAGGTCGTGGCGGTGGTGAAAGAGGAAGAAGTTACATTAACAAATTCAATAATGAAGATAAAAATCACTAGTCATTCAGAGGTCGTGGTTGTGATCAACGAGGAGGTAGAGGACGTGGAGCCTATCAAGGTACTAACAAAATAAGATTTGACAAATCTAAAATTAAGTGTTATAAATGTCATAAAAGTGGACATTATTACTCTTGGGAATGTCAGAGTAATGTTGAAGAAAAATCTAATCTAGTTGACTACAACAAAGACAAAGATGAGTCAACATTATTATTGACACTCAAAGAAAAAGATACAGACGGTTGCAATTTATGTATCTTGACAATGGAGTAAGTAATCATATGTGTGGCCACAAAGACAAGTTTGTAGAGATAAACACAAACTTGAAGTGCTTGTCTTTGTCCTCTCACATTGTCTAGTTTCCACGCATTCAAACTACCATTTGGCGAACTCTATGAGAATCTAGGATGCCTTTGTCCTATTGCATTGAAATTGTTTCCTCCTTGATAGTTCTATCTATTAAAGTTTCCAACATAATTAACCTTTTCATTTGCTAGTGGCCCTTGTTGACATTCATGAGTAGAATATCCCTCTGCACAATAATCACACATTATTGATTGTGTCATTTGAGCTTGGGATAGAGCCAACTGTTTCACATCATTTGCAATCGATGCAATTTGGGATGCAAAGTAGTGTAAATATCAACTTGGTGCACCCATACACTCTTTTTCCTTTTAGAATTCTCTGCAACCTACTGATTATAATCCCTTGCAAGTTCATTAAGAAATTTCAATTACTTCTTCAGCTATCTTTTTCATGATCGATCCTCCCATAACATTGTTTAGTATCCTCTGTGACGTAGTTGATAATCCTTCTAAGAAATTTGTCAACTGCAACCATGACTCAATTCCATTATGTGGACACTTTCTCAACAATTCCTAGAACTTTTCTTGTGCTTCAAACACTATTTGAGATTATAGTCGACTACAATTATTGATCTCCTTTCTCATTCTCGTTTTTTTTGCTGCTGAGAAATACTTATCAAGAAACTTTTTCGTCATTTCATTCCAGGTGCGGATTGATCCAGAAGGTAAACTTCGTAGCTAGATCTCAGCATTATTCTTCAAAGTGAAAGGAAATGTCCTCAAGTATATAGCATCGTCTGATGCTCCATTATAGTGAAAAGTGTTCATGATTTCATCGAAATCCATCATATGACTGGTTGGATCCTCATTTTGCTTCTCTCTGAACACACAATTATTTTGTATTGCTTGAAGAACACTATGCTTGATCTCAAAGTTATTTGACGCAATAGGAGGACATCTCACACTAGACTGCTCTCCATTGTAATTTGTCTTAGCATAGTTTCCTAGTAATCTCTCTTCCCTGCCCTTGCCATTATTTTGATCCATTTGACCTTCTACTTCAACAGAAGGACGGTTGTTTCTTTGGTTAATTAACCCCAGGATGTTCAGCATCATCATCAAGCCCCTGGTTCCCGATTTAAGTTACCAGGATTGAGTAGTTCATTCAAAGCCATGTTACCGACGTTATTATCACCCGTTGTATTATGACTTTGAGACTTTTCTGAACCCTTTTTGCAAGTTCCTTCTTAAGCAGACGTAAAGCTTTTTCCAACTCCGAATTGTATTCGAGAACTTATTTTGAGGAAGATCGTGTCATAGACCAAAATTGTTAATTCTGGTTGCCTGCGATAATATGAACTTGAGATGTAAAAAAAATAATTTGAAAAACCTGAATTGATACGCAAAACTCTATTGAAAACTACTTGTTGCTAATCTCCGAGTGCGACGCCAAAATTTGACGAGCGCAAAACACAATATAATTAAGCACTTGCTAGCTAGTCAAAGATAGTATAGTATAAAGATCGGCTAATAGAGATTGGTTCTAGTAAAAATTCAATATAATTTCTTTCAGTATTATTCAGAAAATCAAATCTTGAAAATTGTGTGGTAAAATCACCATGTTAAAAAATGTAAATTATTAGCACTGATTATCTAACAAACAGTGAAACGGATATAAAAATTGATTATCAATTAAGGAACTTAGGGATGCAAACAATGCAATGGCAAGGTTGCAAAACTTTAGGATATGCTATAGTTCAAGGTTCACAAATAAATACTCTTGCTTCTTACGAATAAATACGTTGATTACTATTTCAATCAATAAGTAAAATACTTCTTTCGAATGAATTTGACTTCCAATAAATTAGTAATGTAAACAAAGTGAACATGTGCACAGATGCACCGAAAAGGCAAGGTCTAGGAAAGCTTTTTGCTAATACGTTCTAACTTCAATCCTTAACAACAAATTCTCAAGCTCTTTCTATTACTTCACGAAGCTATCAATCAAGAATTGGACCATAAGATGAAAAGATAATAATCCAAACACCTTTCTTTAGATTAAAATGGAAAGCATGACTAACTTTTCAATACCAATATGAATTAGGAATTCATGGTTCTATACATTCGAACAAAAGAAAAATTCAATATTAGCAACCCTACATCATATTGTCTTTGCTTTGATTAGAATTTACTCCCTAGAAATAAACAAGTTTACAAAAATATAGAAAAAACTAGAAGACATTACAAACAACTTTTAATCCCAACTTTCGTTTTGGATTAGATTTGTTGTACCCTTCTTCGTTCTTCTTTATTCTTTCTTGCTCCTTGTCATTTTTTTGCTTTTTCCAAGATGCCCCAATCTTTGGGATCAGTTTACCTTATAAAGCACAGGGTCTTCCTCCTTAAAATTTCAAAAATATCGTTATTTAACATTATTTCATCAAGTTCCCGGGCGATCGCGCAACGGAAATCACTTTGAGCTGCCGACCGCACAAGGCTGTCACCTGGCAACTCCCATTCTTTCTTGCCCATACGATTGAAACTTGATGATGCGCGATTGCATGGGTCTTTTCATTCCCATAAAGTGTAATTTTCTATATCTTTTGATTCGTTTAGCTCTCATTTTGGACCTAACTTCACCTTACACATTTAACAAAGAAATTAGCAAAAGCTGCACAATATAAGGCCAAAGATAACTAAAAAATCCTTTCAAATAGACCCAATAACTCAAGACTATTACTCTCATCATTGAGCTCAAGTATGTGAAACTTCATGATCAAGTTGCGGATATCTTTACAAAGCCTTTCAAATTTGAAGATTTTCAGAGATTGAGATCAAGCCTTGGAGTAAAGAAGAAAAATCAAAACTAAGGGAGAGATTTGTGGGAACAAAGCTTGACAACAACTAATTTGGCAGTCACACTTGTGGAAATTACTAGTCACAAATGTGAAAAATTGACAACCACATTAGTGAAAGTTGGTAGCCAAGTTTTGATAGAGTTTTGATGGAGTTTGACAACCAAACTTTGTGAAAATTGGTTGTCACATTTGTTTCACTAATGATGTAATCAAGAGGTTCAAAACTCTATAAATGTAGTAGTAATTGAACATTTGAAGACACGCCAAAAATAGAAAAAGCAATAGAGAGTAGAGAGAGTAATCCACAAACTATTTCTTAGTTTGTGAGAAAATAGTGTGAAAGTAATATTATTATGAGTTGTAAGAAATAAAAGAATTGTTCTTATTAAAGAATAGTAGTCTTTTGACACTATCAAGTTTTCATCAATATAATTATATTACTTACTCGGGTATCATATTTAACACATCTTAATATTTGATGTCGACGTTACTCTATTGCTATTACTATTTAGCGTGGACATTATTCTGAATGTGATTATCATTGTTTTCAAAAAAATTAATATAAGTTCATAAGACTAAATTTTTATTAAGTTTGAGTAAATTATTAAGTGAGAAAAATAAATTTTAAAAATGGAGTATATGTATATTACTTTCGAAATAATTTGGCTTTCAGGGATATCGGATTATTACATACATTATTATATACCATTAATTACCCAAAAAGACCATTCGGTCATCGTAATTACAAATAAAAAAACAAAAAAGGAAAAAATTTCAAAATGTCAATATTTTGACATTTAATAGGACTCTTTAGCCACACTTTCAATATTTATTTAAGATGTCAATATTTTAGTTTGTTATGTATTTGATTTATTGATTTATGTATTTTTTTATTTGTTTGATTTGCAAGAATATAATTATTGTATACCAATAAATTTTACATTTTATTTGCTTCAAATTAAAATTGGTATTTTAATTTCATAGTGAAAACTACAAATCTACAAATTGTATCCT
This sequence comes from Solanum gracilifrons, assembly GCA_029582605.1. NCBI lineage: Eukaryota > Viridiplantae > Streptophyta > Magnoliopsida > Solanales > Solanaceae > Solanum > Solanum gracilifrons. The sequence continues at coordinate 9,661 of JAJOOH010017778.1, forward strand.
AGTGATCAAAATTGTATTACATGACTGCCAAATATATTTTTCTTTTATTTGTATTACAAAAATATTACTGATTATATCCCAATATAATCTAATCATTACATATAAATATGATTTATGAAAGGAAACAAGATTCTGGTAAAAAATAGCATACATAGTGAAAATAATACAATCTGTTGAGGAAAGATATAATATTCTAAAAAAAAAATCATACATAGTGAAAACAATACAATCTATTGAGGAAGGATACAACATTCTAAATAAAAATATACAAACTGGTTGTGAAAAAAATAAGATACATCTATGCTTAGGAAATACAAATCAATTTGACATACCTATTTGAATGACTACAAACTAAAAAAGAAATACAATGTTCTTGATAAAAATACAAATGTTGAGTAAAAGAAAAACAATTGACAAACAAAAATTAATATGATTACAGTTATGAATACAATTTGCAACCTTCTTCTCCTTTGACTCTCTCTTTCTTCTTCTTCTTAGTCTGCTATGTTCTTTTTTTCTGATTTTTTCACCAAATTCAAATCTGAATCCGTATTCACTTGTGCATATATTAGTAACTCTATAAGCAAAATTCGAAAAATATTAAATATGAATGTATAAAAAATCAAACAATATATGGTGTATGAATGTTAATGTAGATTACTACAATCTATAAAATCTCAAATATGAAAGCAAAATCACAAACAAAAAAATTCGAACGATAGTGTTTAAAAGACGAAAAAATTCGCAATACATAAAAGAGGGAAATCTCATAAAATACTTGGTGAATATGAAATCAACCTCACAAAAAAATCAAACAATATTGTTTAAAAGACGAAAAATCCGAAAAACAAAATACTTGGTGAATATAAAAATAAAATCACAAGAAATCTCACAAAATACTTGTTGACTTCGAATTTACCTTATCAATGGGTGAAAAATCTTTTGAATTAATTGTGAGATTTCTTGAACAAAGTGTAGAAAATTCGAAGAGTTCGATTTTCTTGAACAAGAAAAGGAGATAACAATGGTGAAAAGGGAAAGAGAGAGAAATGAGCAATTATGGGTAAAACCTAGAAAGAGAGGTAAGTGGGTAATGGGGATATTTTATTTTATTTTATTTTTTACGTGATAATGGAGTAAAAAAATGATCCAATTTGGGCCTGATTTGAGAAATAAAAGGAAACGAAATTAATTATATTAGGATACAATTTATTTTCTAAAATATTGACATATTGATATTTTTAATAATTATTTTAAAGTGTAGATGTTTTTAATAATTATGTTAGTAATTGCGACTAGTTTGCTAATTTTCCCAAAAAAAAAAAACCAAATCTTTTTTAGACCTCCATCGACTTCGTCCTTGTTCTTTCTCCTCTTTTTTCTTTCATTTTCTTCTTCTTCATCTTTTTTAAAAATTGATGTATCGTGGACGTAAATCGTTTCAAGTGAGTTACTTTTTTTATTTAAAATATCAAGAAGATTTATATTTAAAGTTTGAGACTGTATAGAGGTGATTTTGAGTTGATCGAGCTTGGACAATTAATGTATATTTTATGTATAATCGGTGTATACTTTATAAATAGTTAAGCTATCTTCAACCTTTTGAGTATATATTATAATGTAGAGTATAGTCAGTGTATAACTCATGTATAACTAAGTTGCATTGTACAATCCGTATATATTTTTATGTCTTTTCACAAGCTATATTATATAATCGAGTATGTACTTTTACTATTTTTTTATGTAAATAAAAACAGGATTATATTTATCATAAACGAATATTCTTTATATATATGGGGAAGAGGAAGTATATTTTAGGAAAAATTACATAAATCCCACCTTTTAGTTTACTTATTACCATTATTCCCTATAAGTTTTATAAATTTCCAAAATTCCTCATTTCGCGTATCAGATTAGTGTATCTCGCGCATCAGATTAATGTATCAGCGCTTATATTATTGTATCTCGCGCATCAAATTAGTGTATCATGTATAAAATATAATGTATCTTACTTAACGATTAATGTATCTCGCTCATCAGATTAATGTATCAGCGCTTATATTATTATATCCGTTTGAGAGATTTCTATAATTATAAATTTTTAAGAGATAAATTATAATTTTATCTTAAAAGTATGTGATTTCTGTAATTTGCCCTATATTTTAGCCTCAAGATTTTGTGGGGAATTTGTATAATTAGGGCGAGTCACCTCCCGATTGTAAAATAAAGTGCAACGTGTCAAACATAAAAGTAAAGGAACAAAAAAAATTGTTATCTCGCCGCTCGCCGTGTGCATATCCTTTAAAAAACTATACAATTTATTATCAGTACTGAGAAATGTTAAAATGGATTTTGGCGGATCTGTAGCGGAATTACAACACAGGCATGAACATCAATTATACATATTCAAACCCAAAATCTCTGCAAATTTCTCTGTATTTATTTAGATATGTTTCTGTATTTAGAAACACTAATTCGGTTCTGTTTTGTCGTTAAATGTTGTGATTAAATTACATACAAAATACTTAGTAGTGTAAGGCAGGTAAAAAAATTGATTCATAGTGTGAAATTATTTACATTTTCATTACTAGAAACAGAGGTCAAATATAAATTTAATGGTGGGAAATAGATTGACGTGAGCCCCTGAACATTTTTCAGTTGGAAATTCTTAAGTAGTGCGTGAAATCCATGCCAGGATTGAGCATAGTTGTCTTTAAAAAGGAAGCACGATACACAAAGTATCATGTGTTGCGGGGAAGCTCTACAATTTTGAATTCTTGCCGGAGCTGAAAGAACTTTCTACTTGCTTCTAGCATTCTACTTTCGATTACCAGGGTTTATGGAAGTGATTTTCCCCTCTATCGTAACCATTCCAAGCTAATTGCATTGTTGTTTTTCAGGTTTGGTTAGTGTTTTAGAGAGAATTGCAACAGAGATCATGTGGCATGGCATCATTTTACATCTCTTTCGATGTGAATATTTATAGAGATCTCCACCAGCCTGCTCTCGTAATTGGGGGATGCTTTGTCTTGGTAGCATTGATCCTTTCGCTTCTCTTAATTTTTCAGCATCTCAGATACTATACTAATCCATCGGTGAGTACTCAATCAATATTGGTATATCTTATTTCTTAGAATGTAGGATCTAAATTTCCATTTGCTTATCAGGAACAAAAATGGATCGTGGGGGTCATTTTCATGGTTCCTGTCTATGCAACTGAATCTGTAAGGATATAAAGGCACTCTGATTTCTGAATCCTTAATTGAGATATGTATCAATGATATAAGGTTCTAATTAGATACTATAATATTATAACGTCTTGCTGCACCTTTCACTATTTTACGAGATACACTATCTTTGAATGCAATAGACATGTTTAAACTGAATGACTAAAGCAACAGCATAAATTAATCTTTAAAGCTGATGCAAAGTTTCTAAATAAGTAACTTCAAATTCTCGTGAGTTAAATGAATTGGTTCTCATCTTTTACAGATTGTATCCTTGTGGAACCCAAATCTTTCCCTTGCCTGCGACATATTGAGGAACTGTTATGAAGCATTTGCACTCTATTCTTTTGGAAGTTACTTGATCGCTTGCCTTGGTAAGCATGATCTCTATTTCCAATGGTGTTGCAAAAATACAAAAGATATCTCAAGAACTTCCTATTAGTCTTGTATAACCAGATAACAGTCTGAAATGTTTTGATATTTTAACCGTGGCAATAGTCAACCTTTCCCTTGGTACCTTTGACGAAAGAGGAGTTTCTCTAACTTAGCATGTTAATGGATGTGTTTAAGTTTGTGGGGTCTACTACATGCAGTCCTTAAAAAAATTTACCAGAGTATAACTTGCATGATATGGATTTGTGGCAGGGGGTGAGCGACAGGTTGTTCAACTGCTCGAAGATGAATCAAGGAAACAAATCAGCCAGTCATTGCTAGGAGGAGAGGAGAAACCCGTGACACAAAAAAGGACGTTGTATAACTTCATTTTCCACCCATATGTCGTGGGGAAGCACTTGTTCACTATAGAAAAATTTGGTCTTGTACAATATGTATGTCAAAGGGAAAGAAAGTTCCATAGTTACGTTGCTGTACTCAGTATCTTCATACTAATGTCATTGTGTTCCGCAGATGATTTTGAAGACGGTCAGTGCATTCCTAGCTCTTATTTTGGAGATTTTTGGGGTATATGGTGATGGAAAGTTTAACTGGCACTATGGGTATGCCATTTTCTCCATCTAAATTTTACGTATCGTATAAATTGTGAAGTGTGAGAAACAACTACACACATTAAGCACCACATATAGCTGTGTAATTTAAACACCATTAGTGTCATCACAGCTACATTTTTCTAGATTCCGAAGGATCCTTCTTCAAAATGAAATCTGTTGACTGCCAATAGTTGATTGGCTAACTCATGTATAATTCTGTATTGCACTCGTTAATATCAAAGTTAATAATAGGGGATTTAATGTGCATTTTTTTTAATTTTTTTTTCAGATAATAAGGATATGATGAACAATTGATCATCAAACCATTCTTCTTTCCTTTTTCATGTTGTTTAATGGTCATAATCATTCATTTTAGCTTTGAGACGTATCTTTCGGAGTTCCTATATGACGCTCCTCATTTAGCATTCAAGTCCTTGTATCAGGATGAAGGTGGACCAAAGATCTCTTTTCCTCACATCCACTTTCTCCTGGACTCAGAACCTTGATTAGCAGAAGCAGGAGCTAGCCTGTTTTCAGCATTTTAATGAAAGTAAAATGATAGGAGGTAGTGAAAAATGCATTGTCTAAGATAGAGAATGATATGACAGTGGATAATTCGAAACGCAGTGTAGTTTACAATTGAAGAGGTCACAATTGTGAACTACCAATCGAAACTCAATCTGAGAGATTGCAATTGTGACCTCTTCAACTGCAGACCTTTGACAAATTTATTATCAATTGGTAGTTTACAATAAATCAGTGTAGCAGCAATTTTTGCCAGGTAGCTCAATTGTTTTCTGTTATAGGACTTTGATACATGCTTATTAAGGACATGACTCTACATTAGAAGGTTTGGAGGTTGAAGATTAGGTAGTAGGTTCGTAGGTGGCCAAGTGTAGTTGTATTGTGTGGGAGAAGCAAGGGGCTAGCCTCATCTCCTCTACTCCTTGTAGTAGTAGTATTTAGTAGTCGTGTAGTTTCTTGTTTTACAATGTCTTACTGTCTGTTGCTTTATTTGTCTTAGATCTTGCTATTTTGCTGTTATATTTTCTTGCAACCCTACTTCGATAACTTCACTTTTGATCCAAGGATCTATCAGAAATAACCTCCCTACCCCACAAAGGTAGGATAAGGTCCGCATACATCCTACCCTTCCCAGACGCCACATGTGGGACTACACTGGTTATGTTGCTGTTGTTGTTGTATAGGACACTGATATATCACTCTTGTCTGCTTATTGATCCTTGCAGATATCCCTATATCACTGTGGTACTAAACTTCAGCCAGATGTGGGCATTATATTGTCTTGTCCAATTTTATAATGTGACTCACCATAAACTCCAGTCAATAAAACCACTAGCAAAATTCATTAGCTTCAAGGCCATTGTTTTTGCAACATGGTGGCAAGGGGTGGGTATCGCCTTGTTGTGTTCTTTGAGGGTGCTCCCAAAGGAACGGAAGTTCCAGACTGGATTGCAAGATTTTCTGATCTGCATAGAGGTAGGTATTCTTTGCTTTTTAATTCCATGGAAATGCTTCGAGTTCTATAGTCAGTGAAAGCTATAATATCTGCAACATCAAATCATCTTCATGTGCTGAATGAAATTTGAACATGTCGGGGACATATTGTTTAGTAATTGGGCGAAGAAATATTGATTATCTGATGGTCGAAGAACAGTGAACAAATAAACTTGGCCCAGGTCTTATGGTTTAAGAGTTCTTTAGATGTGAAGGGCTACCGAACCTAAGGTCTTTTCTCTTGGATATTAGCAATATCATTTTTTCACACAGAAGCTTTGAAGTGTTTTCCATCTTGAATAATCATGCTTTTCGATTTTCTTCCTTCTGATTTTGTACCTTAGTAGGTTGATTGAACTGGCACAATCATCCGCATTGTGAATCCCATTTAATACAAGTAAATTGTTATAAAAATATGATACGCTCAAAGTAAGACTGGAAATGCAATTTGGAAACTGATTCTATTCTAAAATTTTCATGAAGCACAATCTAAGAAAGTGGAATTATGCAGAGTGGAAGATTTTATTGGACAAATGTTATTCATAAACACTTTTGGGAAATATGGTGTCATACTGATATCGAGACTTAGGTGATATCAATCACATGGTGTCTAGTTCTCCACTTTATTAGCTCAGTAAAAACTTGCCATTTAACAAGTACTATTACGTACCCGCCCTGAGATATTTAACTCTCATTTCTGCAGATGGCTATTGCTGCTATTGCTCATGTTTTTGTCTTCTCCTCGAAACCGTATCACTATGTGCCAACATCTGTGTATGAAGATTTTACTGCCCAAAAGGCTGAAACAACTCTAAATATAGAAGATGGAGAGAAATCAGCCGTTGTTGAAAAGATAGAAACTAAGGTTGAGGTTCCAGGGACAAGTGTTAGAGAAAGTGTTCAGGACATAGTTGTTGAAGGAGGTCAAAAAGTAAGGCCTTTTCTGTTTTGTATTTTTACCCCCGCCACCTCTTTGCTCCCTTGGTGACTCGAACTCACAGCCTTTAGGTTGGAGGTCGAGGGTGCTTACCATCTGAGCAACCCCTCTTGTCTAAAAGTAAGATCTTTTCAGCACTTGCTCATTTGTTCTTGAAGTATCATATCTAATTGCAACATATACTAAAACCAATGGAACAGGTTGTGAAGGATGTAGTTTTGACCATAAACCAAGCGATGGGGCCGGTAGAGAAGGGTATGACAAAGATCCAAGAAACTTTCCACCAAACATCAGTCGATGACGAGGAAGAAGAAAAACAAGAGACAGAAATTATGATTGAAGAACAAGAAGAGAATTCATCAGGCGAAAACAGATATAAACGAGAGACGGAGATTAAGATTGAGGAACAAGAACATAAACTATCAAGAGACAACAGATCTCAGGTGTCTGTATCGCGAGATAAAACAAGTTGAAAGACCAAAGATTGTCAATGCAGGTATTTAAATCATCATGTTCTTACTTAGCAGGACTTGTAGATAACAGTTTTTTTTTTCTTTCTGTTACGTACATTTCTTACCTTTAGGGGAACCTTTTGTAGAGTGCACATAGTGAGATTCATTATCATGTTTCATAGAGTAAATTGCTCAACTTGATAAATTTATCTCCTCAAGTTACTTTTCTTTGTTTTATAGCAATAAAATCACTTTACGATTCATCATTTGTTGCTTTAAAAGTCACCATCTCCCGAAATTTACATAAAACCAATGGAAAATCCATTTGATATATTAACATGATCTCTGTGTAATTGTCTTTACCTCGTTGTTTGGATTCTTTAAATTGCAATGAATATCGTGTTATAAAGATCTCTCTTTTAACTTTATTCTCAAAAGAAATGCATCACTTCATTTGCACTCTATTGTATGAGCCGTTATCTTTGGTAGCAGTGAATTTCACCTAAAGGTAATTTAAATGGCAGAAAGATTAACCACTCAATTGTTATAGATTTTGCAGTTGAAGTTGACACAAGTAAAACTAGTAGTACGTATAGAGAGAAGCAAATGAAATATTTAAGGGGGTGTTTGGGTGGCTTTATGTAAATTTTCGGAGAGTGTGACCGTTAAGAAAAAGAAATAAATCGTTATGTGATTTTATCCTTATAAAATCAAGAGAAGTTACTTTAATAGATAAATTCATCAGACTGAATGATTATGTGAGAAATATAATTTATTTTCACGGATGTGCTTTTTCAGTATTATATTACTTTTAAAATTTAGGTTTTAATAGATGATTAACAAAATTTCGTCAATAAAATTTGACTAGTTCAGTTGTTCAATACGTAGGCGTTTAGACATGAAATTTGAACAGAAAAATGTTTTTAAGTTAAAGTCGAAGTTAATTAATAATATTTGTAGTTAGAAATTATACTTGGGCACGCATTAACAATGTCTTGGAATATACATAAATGGCTGCATATTCTCCTTTTTTTTTTAAAAAAAAAAAAAAAGTTGTCCAACCTCTTAATAACGATTAACGAGTCGTTTGCCTGCAATAAGTAACTTTAGGAGATCTAAGAATACATGGCCGTAACCGTCAAATATTCTCCACTTTTATCAGGAAAAAAAAATCAGAAAAGTATTTCTGTTTGACCAATTCATTTGAAAAATACTTTTATTCATTATTGATAAATAGATTATATTTGACTTATCTTTTTTTAAAACACCTTTGTATGTCAAATTACGATAAGAACAAGCATAAAAATAAAAATAAATAGTCCTTTCTACAATACACGTAGTAATTATTCATCCACTTTCCAAGCGCTCTTAGCTTATAGTGATGGAATAAAAATTTGTATCTTGTTTCGTTATCATATTTGGGATAACTTATCCCACAATTTATATCATAGTGATGGAATAAGTTATCCATATACATGGTGAGATAAGTTATTACAGGATAGCTAACCCTAGGATAACTAATTCTAAGATAACTTGTTTCCAACCAAACGATTCGATAAAAAAGTGGGGACTAAGCACCCACTTTGGCCCTCGCAAGCGATGACAAAGCACAATGATAACGGAACTATCACTAATCAACCTCGAAACTTGTGTTGACCTGCAGCTACTTGATAGTACTCAAGTGCCATCTAGGATAGGCTTTTAACATATACTAGCATTTTTTTGTAAGTGTCAGGATCCAGACCGTCGTGATTGCACTCACACTAACTCTGGTAGGAGAACCATTACTACAATTCAAAATAAACAACTCAACAAAAAACTAAGACATTTAAAGATACGAAAATAAGTTTAAATGACCAAAAAAAATACGGAGTTCCCATAAACTTCAAAGGTTTAAACAAATAACTTAACCAAACTAATACGGAAGTCTTAACTCTTAGAACCTGAAAGTCATTGTACCAAAACTCTAACAAGGAATCATAAGTCTAAAAAAAATGGGTACAACCCAATTAAACATACGAATAACTAACTAGAAAGTCCAAGTCTAAGTCCAAAAAAAGCGGACTAAAACATAGAGAACTCATGGCAGCCTAGAAGAACTGGCTCACCCTTAAATTCGAATCGATCACTGGTCTTCTAAACGAGGTCTGTCAATAGCCTCCTAAAGATACCCTCTAGAAAGATCAAGTGCAGTATAAGTATACAATCACAGTGTACTGATAGGATCACGCAGCTATCCCAATAAGTGAAACACATGCAAGTAACCACAACATTATAAAACATGCATATACCGAACATATACAATATTAGTCATCTCTTCCGAAAAATGTACAATTTCACAATCCCAAGATATACAATTATGCCAAGTCATTGGTCCTCTCACAGAACCCATACCCAAACTGTTAGTGTACCGGTACGTGGTACCCGATCCAAGTTAGTGTTCCGGACGTGACACTCGATCCCATATATGCGCCGGAACGTGGCACCCGATCCAAGTTAGTGTGTCGAAACGCAACACCCGATGCATTCAACAAGCCACAATCACAATCACAATGTACATTCTCATAATCGTACAATCAAGTCATGATTCATGGCATACAATTATTCAATCATCCTCATTTACATATAGTGTGATCAATAATGCAACATTCGCATACATACATGCATTATAAAGAAGTAATTACAAATACATATCACACCAACATGAAATCACATTCATCACCTACCTCGAACAAAGCTTGAATTCCCTAAGAAACTTAATTCTTCCCTTTTCCGGATTCTTTCCGCTTGTTCTTGGTCTACAAACAATCATAATAAAGCGAGGATTAATAAACAAGACTTAATTACCCAGATTATAACCAATTACATTAACCCTAGGCCAAACCCTTGACCCCCATACCCAGGTTAGGGTTCCTTCCACCATAAATCACATATCAAAACCCTCCCCCATCAATAATTACCCAAGAAGTTAAGTTCTACGAATAGAAAAACGGATTCGGGAAGTGAAAACCTTACCTTTAGCCTCAAGAATGGTGGAAAACTGTCAAGAAAACACCTGGGGTCCTTCCTTAGCTCTCAAAGTAGAAACTTACAGAGTAAAATAATTTTGGGGTTTATTTTCGACTTAATTTGTGACTGACCCGCTATGGCAGGCCGCATCCCGCCACAGCGACCCCGCCCTGGTGGTAATAATCCCGCCACAGTGGCTTGCACGGAACTAGTGAGTCGATTTAAGAGTTTCAAACTCCCATTTCACAACACACCTTCATCCCATGACACTCAGATAATACTCGTTCACGCTAAGATCAGTTTCGGGAGTTCTACTCGCTCGAACTCGATTTCGTAAAGTCGTACTGATTCCTTAATGTCTTAGCTATCTACTCATGTAATCAAATTCCTTATTAAATCACCCAATCATTACCAAATTTCCCTAGACTCACATAACTCCGATTTCGTCTAATTCTGGACTAGGCTAGGAAATCTCAAGTTACTACGAAAAAGTTTTCCGACCTAAAATTTTTCCCCGTTGGCTTTTCCAACGACGGAATCAGGTCATTACAATAGATACCAATTTATCCATCACTCATCCCCGAGTGACAAACTAGGAGAAAAGGGCTAAAGCAAGAGTAGAGTAGTACCTGAATTGTTGAATCACTGGGGATATTTGTCCCGCATGTCCTTAGCTTCCGGACATCGCGATCAAGAATTTCAATTGATTCTTCCTCATATAGAAGGTCTTGTTTAACAAAACTGAGTTTCACTTTATGATATAATCTCCGTCCCCAAACCAACCAATTGAATACCTACACATCTTCTCATACAATGCCTTAATGAAGTCATCACAATACTCGAGTGATAATTATTGTTGTATGTACACTTAACTAACAACAAAGCTATTCCCAATAACCACCAAAGTTGATCGTACACATGTCTGCAACATGTTATCAAGGTCTTTGACACAACGATCAGGACAAATTATTTCTCACATAACCATGACAAACTTCTAAATCAATACTCGCTACAATTAGAGGTGGACTTGAACCAACCAACACACATTCATAATACTCAAACAATCATATTTCTTATCAACATCTCCTTCTCACAACATAAATTTTCATGAGCTTAAGTTATAAAAATTTGATCTTTAGACATCAGATACTCATCGAGGGATATGTCCAAGCATACAAACCCTCTAACAACACTATCGAGAAGCTAGATTTAGTAATTGTAAGTTACCTCTTAAGAATAGTAGAATTGGACCCAATGATCCCCACATTCAACCACACATAATTGATACATGACCTCGACGACAAGATGAATATTAAGATTGTCGGACAATCATAAATGCACATGGTAGCTCTTTAATAAATTCTCATAAGCAAAGTGGTACATGTAGAACCACTAAAATACTTTAACAACTCCAAGACAACACCAATTATGTCATTCGAAATAACCAAATCTTCCTAATATTCCCACTCAACCAAGACATCATCGCAAGATTTGGTACCCCTAATCCGCCACTAGGGACCCACCCATGAAAGTGAAAACACACGAGAGCATAGCTAGTGAATCATACTCACAATACTAACAACCATCATAAGCACTCCGACCATTTACCTTATTACAAACCAACACTTTTAAATGAAACCTTTCTTAGGTACTTAACAATCAATAGTAATAAACTTTACGACTCAACACAGGTGTAAGTCCTTTCAAATGCTCAATATCGGATGCAATTGGTCATTTCTTACCTTGCCAATTCATACCTTGAAAAAATATATCACCATGAATGTAGACTTACAATGAAAAATCTAAATTGTAAATTCAACTGTATAACACAATCCCCTTATCTATCAACATTAGCTTGTACCTTGAAGATTCTTATGAATTCATAGATTTTCACTTATCATTGATTGGATCTCCATCGATCTTACAATATCATTCGCTAAAAATTCAATCGTACTCATTACTAAACTCAAAAACAAAACCAAAGCACTTATCATCACACTCGAGCTAATGTGTGTACACTCCTTTCTCAAGTCTTTTTTTTCAATAGTTTTTAACCAATCTGATGAACCTGTGACACTATTACCATAGCCACAACTAAACGAATGAAATCACACGTCTCTGAACCCAATTATCTACCCCTCTGAAGATACTTCTTTAGCCTTTGCAATCAAATAAAATATTCTTGCTCTCGCCTCTCTCTAAAGGTTGTACTACATCCTACTATATTTTCCTTCATTATAACTCTAGCCCTTTAGAATTCCGTTCATGTGGTGTCCCACCATCTCTTAAAACTTTCCATACAACCACGTTACTCACCAAATATTAGAAAACCATAACTTTAGATACTCACAAGTGGTACTTACTGTACAAATTTCGCTTAACCAACAGTCTTATTATATATTTGCATCCCGTCACAATCCATCACGAACTCTTATTACTATTATGCTCAGTTATCCCTACTATTACTACGAAGTCAACCTTTTCGTCGACATGACACCTCAAACTCAGGTATACTCATCAAATTCAAAGGACTAACCCAATTTATACGCACTTTCTTACAAAAATACTTCAATTGCCTTCCCCTAAGTATACTCATTGTGACTTTCTTTATCCATAAGCTTGTCATTCCGATATCAATCTACTCTTTTATGGCTTAGGATAAAATTAGTGGTCATTGTACTACCCACCTTCTTCTTAACAAACAAGACAGGAGCACCCCACGGGGAAGCACTAGGACGGATGAAACATTTATCAAGAAGCTCTTGAATTTGAGCTTTAAGCTCTCTCAATTCTGCCAGAGCCATGTGATAAAGAGGAATGGAGAAGGAGCGAGTGCTAGTTTCCAAGTCAATGCAGAAATCTATATCTTTATCCGGAGGCATAGCAGACAAATCAGTAGGAAACATTTCTCTAAATTCTGACACCATAAGAAATAGACTCAATAGAGGGAGACTCAACCTCAACATCCCTAATATGAGCCTATTACGCCAAACAATTTTGCCCTACCAGTTTCCTACCCCGCACAAAAGATATGACCTTAGCTAACTTAGGCTTGTACCCCTTTCCCACTCTAACCTTTACCTACTCGGGATCTCTAAAGTTACTGATTTAGCATTACCATTAAGCACATCATAATAGGGGGATAATCAAGTCATGCCTTAGATTATATCAAGTCTGTCTTATCCAGCATAACTAAATCAACCCAAATCTGAACATCCATAACACAACAGGACAACACGATATACATGGGTGACTATGATTGACTCTTCAACTGGGGTAGAAACATGGATGGGGGCATTAAGTATATCACAAATCATATCAAATTCTAACGCAAATTGCACGGACACATAAGAATAAGTAGAACCCGGATCAAACAACATATTAGATATCCAATCACAAACAATAATAGTACTTGTGATCACGGCATCAAACCCTTAGCCTCTGTCTTACCCGAAAAGGCATAAAACTAAGCCATGTCATCTTGACGGGCAACCTTTTTGCTTGGTGGCATTGCTCCCCTACCTGCATTACCATTTCTCCGGCCTCCACGACCTCGCTGATTTCCTCATATGCCCAGGTTCTCCACAATTTTAACACACTTAATAACTTAATCAACTAAGCATCACTACTATCATAGTAGTCGTATCATAACCCTCTTTGATATACACTCAATCTAGGAAATCACAGTAGAAACTCTAAAAACCTCAATTATCGCAACATAATTTCATCATTTACTAAGCAACCCATACATGATATGACAACAATACTAAATGCATTTTCCAAGGTAATGGTGTTCATTATCTAACCGTACCATACCAATACATTTTGAATGTTGTCACCTATAAACTTGAATCTGCAAATCTAACCTTAATCCCTTCACAAGCGATGATAGTAGCTAGCGAGCCCTACAAAACTCTTAATTTCAGTCACACAACTAGGTTGGACCCAATTTTCGACTGCTTCAATCTTTTGGCGATCTACCATTACCCCTTTCCTTGAAACTACATGCCCCAAAAAGTCAATCGAAGTCAACCAAAATCACACTTAGAAAATTTTGCATACCACTTTTGTTTCCCAAGAACACCTAGAATAATACGAAGATGGTCAGCATGTTCTTCCTCACTTTTCGATTAAACCAAAATGTTATCAATAATTACTATAACAAACGAATCAAGAAATGGTTTGAACACTTCATTCATCAAACTCACGAAGTTGCAGGCGCATTTGTCAACCCAAACGATATAACTAGAAACTCATAGTTCCCATAGCGGGTCCTAAATGTCGTTTTTGGTATATCCTCAGGCCTAACCTTTAACTGATGATAGCCAGACCTTAGATCAATCTTAGAGAAAACTAATGCACCATGCAACTGGTCAAAAGATTATCTATCTGAGGCAGTGGATACTTGTTTTGAATAGTGACCCTATTCAATTGTCGGTAATCTATACACATCTTCTCTTGCTAGTGATGGTGTTACCACTTTTGTTGCTCTAGTTAGGACCATAGAGTGAATGAGGAAAGATACTAATTTATATCACCCAGTTACTAATTGGATTCAAGTCATAGAATGAAGGAGTAGAAAGAAGTGAGTTTTTCCTAAACTCCTATAGCCTCTCGAAGAAAAGTACGGACGTCTTTGTACCATTCCGCAAGACTCTACTAGACTCGTTTTGGTACAATGAGATCAACGAACCTAGAGTTCTGATACCAACTTTGTCACGACCCACACCATCGTGATTAGCACCCACACTAACACTCTGGTGGGAGAACCATTACTACAACCCAAACTAAACAACTCAACCAAAAACTAAGGCATTTAAAGATACAGAAACAAGTTTAAATTACCAAAATAAATATGGAGTTCCCATAAACTCCAAAGGCTTAAACAAATAACTTAACCAAACTAATGCGGAAGTCTTAACCCTTAGAACCTGAAAGTCATTGTACCAAAACTCTAACAAGGAACCATAAGTCTAAAAAAAATGGGTACAACCCAATTAAACATATGAATAACTAACTAGAAAGTCTGAATTCGAAAAGAGTGGACTAAAACATAGAGAACTCATGGCAGCGTGGAAGAACTGACTCACCCTAGAATTTGAATCGATCACTGGTCTTCTAAACGAGGTCTGTCAATAGCCGCCTGAAGATGCCCTGTACTCAACAAAGAAAGAGCAAGTGCAGTATCAGTACACAACCACAGTGTACTGGTAGGATCACGCGGCTATCCCAATAAGTGAAACACATATAAATAACCACAACACTATAAAACATGCATATACCGAAAATATACAATATTAGTCATCTCTTACGAAAAACATACAATTTCACAATCTCAAGATATATAATTATGACAAGTCATTGGTCCTCTCACGGAATCCATACCCAAACTGTTAGTGTATCGGTACGTGGTACCCGATCCAAGTTAGTATGTTGTACGTGACACCTGATCCCATATATGCGTCGGAACGTGGCACCCGATCCAAGTTAGTGTGTCGAAACGCAACACCCGATCCATTCAACAAGCCACAATCACAATCACAATGTACATTCTCATAATCATACAATCAAGTCATGATTCATGGCATACAATTATTCAATCATCCTTATTTACAAATAGTGTGATTAATAATGCAACATTCGCATGCATACATGCATTATAAAGAAGTAATTACAAATACATATCACACCAATATGAAATCACATTCATCACATACCTCGAACAAAGCTTAAATTCCCTAAGAAACTTGATTCTTCCCTTTTCGGATTCTTTCCGCTTGTTCTTGGTCTACAAACAATCATATTAAATCGCGGATCAATAAACAAGACTTAATTACCCGGATTATAACCAATAACATCAACCCTAGGCCAAACCCTTGACCCCCATACCCAGGTTAGGGTTCCTTCCACCATAAATCACATATCAAAACCCTCCCCCATCGATAATTTCCCAAGAAACTAAGTTCTACAAATAGAAAAGCGGATTCGGGAAGTGAAAACCTTACCTTTACCTCAAGAATGGTGGAAAACTGTCAAGAAAGCACCTGTGGTCGTTACTTAGCTCTCAAAGTCGAAACTTGCAGAATAAAATAATTTTGGGGTTTATTTCCGACTTAATTCGTGTTTGGCCCACTATGGCGGCCCCCATCCCGCCACAGCGGCTTGCACAGAACCAATGAGTCGATTTAAGAGTTTCAAACCCCCATTTCACAACACACCTTCATCCCATGACACTCAGACAATACCCGTTCACGCTAAGATCAGTTTCGGGAGTTTTACTCGCCCGAACTCAATTATGTAAAGTTGTACTGATTCCTTAACGTCTTAGCTATCTACTCATGCAATCAAATTCCTTATTAAATCACCCAATCATTACCAGATTTCCCTAGACTCACATGACTCTGATTTTGTCCAATGCTGGACTAGGCTAGGAAATCCCAAGTTTCTACGAAAAAGTTTTCCGACCCAAATTTTTTCCCCGCTGGCTTTTCTATAACGACAGAATCAGGTCGTTACAGTAAGTTTATCCCAAAGATTTTGCCCTATAAATAAATCATTGCATATGAGTGAAAACACATCTCATTTTTCTCACTTGTAACAAGCATCTCAAGTTCTAAATAGATAATCCCACGTTTTTCATCTCTGGATCTTGATTAATACAAGCTCTGTCTCGGTCTTCAATAATATGTTTCTCTGCTTTTATCAATAGTTCGAGATAATATCTTAGATGGTCGTTTAACTTTGAGTTATTTTTTCATAAAGTCACACAATTTTGGGTTTTTATTTCAGAAAGTCATTCAACTATGAGTTTTTCTCTTACAAAGTCACTCAACAATGATTTTTTTTCTTACAAAGTCATTCAACTTTCTTTTATAATCTCAAGTCACTCAACTATAAATATTTTACCTATAAAGTCACCCAACATACTTAATTAATTTTTTCATTAAAATTTATTAACATGGAATTTTTATGTAAATCAAAATTATAAGAAAAAAAATATTCATTTAAACCATTTTGATGACTCGACCCGTTAGACCTTTTATTTTATCCATTTCCCACCTAAATTCCTAAAATATTATTTCTTGTCTAAAACTCTATGACTAGCATATACAACTTGATAGGGAGAACACTGACTAGTCTTCTAATGATCATGTTTCACAAAAACAACATGGTTTCAAATTGCTTGGTGAAACATAGTCAAAATCTCAAGGATTTTATTCTACTGTAAAACGCAATATATTAATTAATTCAAAACAGATGCATTATATTAAATATTTATTAATATAATATTATTTATAAAGGTATATATTTATCAAATATTATCTTTAATTTTGTTGAGGTATTTAACATATTCAAAACTACGAAGCCTGTTTATAAATAAATATAAAACATAAAAATCTAACTCATTCTTACAATTTTGGTTTTAAATAAAAATTCAATGCTAGCAAACTTTAGTGAAAAATAATTAAATAGATTGTGTGACTTTGTAGGTAAGAGATATTCATAGTTGAGTGACTTTGATGTTATTAAAAAAAGTTGAGTGACATTCTAAAAGAAAAACTCATTTTAATTTTGTTGAGGTATTTAACATATTCAAAACTACGAACTCTGTTTATAAATAAATATAAAACATAAAAATCTAACTCATTCTTACAATTTTGGTTTTAAATAAAAATTCAATGCTAGCAAACTTTAGTGAAAAATAATTAAATAGATTGTGTGACTTTGTAGGTAAGAGATATTCATAGTTGAGTGACTTTGATGTTATTAAAAAAAGTTGAGTGACATTCTAAAAGAAAAACTCATTTTAATTTTGTTGAGGTATTTAACATATTCAAAACTACGAACTCTGTTTATAAATAAATATAAAACATAAAAATCTAACTCATTCTTACAATTTTGGTTTTAAATAAAAATTCAATGCTAGCAAACTTTAGTGAAAAATAATTAAATAGATTGTGTGACTTTGTAGGTAAGAGATATTCATAGTTGAGTGACTTTGATGTTATTAAAAAAAGTTGAGTGACATTCTAAAAGAAAAAC
>JAJOOH010017779.1:0-33879 GCA_029582605.1 Solanum gracilifrons
AAAAAAATTAAGTTTGTTTTTAAAAAATATTTTCAATTTCAACAATTATTTTCTACTCTAGTAAAAATAAAAGAAATTTTTCAAAAACATTTTTCATTTATAAATCAAACACTAAAAATCTTTTTCGAAAAATATTTTCTACTCACCAACCAAACATGAGAAAATAAGTCAAAAATCAACTTGTTTTCCAAGAAAACATTTTCTAGGAAAACATTTTCCATGGAAAATATTTTTCTTCATACCAAACACACCCTAAGTGCCAAATTTGTTTATTGCATATAATACAAATTAAAAAAATAAAATAATAATAATACAAAAGTAGAGGTAAATATAGTGCATTGACTTTTTTTTTTTACTCTAATTAATAAGGGGGTGGGAGGAAGAAATTACACTCATAATATTATATAACTTAAGTTTATAGATATCAATAATGTAAAAAGAAAATCACAGGACAGTATAATGATTTTTAGTCGACGGCTGATGTAGTTTGTCGTGTAAAATTAATTTGAAAAATACTTCAAATAGAATGCCAATATTAAATTTCACTTCTTTCTCACAAAAATATTTTTTTTTTCTATAAATAGAATTGTTTGTTGAAATATAATGATTTTGCTACTCTTAAGAAATATTAATACTTGGGCTTAATATCTTGGATTTGGACAAGTAAAGGCCCACTTGAGGAGGTCTTTCCAATCCAATAAAGAGCCCAGTTTGTCCAAGTCACATACAAGGGAAAAATATTTATAAGAAAATTGTATAAAATAACAAACTATTAATTCAAATTAAATGTTATAACCACAGTTTCATTTAATTTTAATCTGTAGCAAACTGTTTGCCAGCCGCCTCTCTCCCAGCGAATCTCGCTCGCCTCGCCTCTCTCACTTTATACAAACACAAATGTATAAATTGCATTTTTTGTTTGTATAAAGCGGGAGAAGATTGTATATTCAAATACAAATACATATATTTTAGTCTTATCTATATTACCTTAAAAGCATGAACTCCTAGCTTGAATGTTAAATTATTATAATATCTCTAACTTAGGTTGTGACTTTTTCGATGAGTTGTGACTTTTCTGATAAATTGTGACTTTTTTCAAAGGGTTGTGATTTTTCGATGAGTT
This sequence comes from Solanum gracilifrons, assembly GCA_029582605.1. Lineage (NCBI taxonomy): Eukaryota > Viridiplantae > Streptophyta > Magnoliopsida > Solanales > Solanaceae > Solanum > Solanum gracilifrons. The sequence goes on from JAJOOH010017779.1 coordinate 1,124, forward strand.
GTGACTTATCCAAAGAGTTGCGACTTTTCCAAAAAATTGTGACTTTTTTTATAAGTTGTGAGTTCTCGGAAAGGTCATGACTTTTCAGATAAGACACAAAAAACACTTGTTCATACTACCCTTTGTTGACTATAAATAGAAGGGTTTCGTCTCATTTTTGAAGCACAATTATTTTTAAATCTTCTACTCTTCTTCTTCTTCTTGCATTTTAAAAAATTTCGTGTGATTTATTGTCGTTGAGTGAGTTCGAAGTTTAGCGGAATATGAGGTACCACTATTCTGATGAAGTAAATTATTCTATCCTAAGAGGTAAATTCCTTAACCTCGAGTACTTGAGGAAAATAATTGTGATGATATAATAATTATTTTTTTGCTTAGTATATACACTAGTGTGTAATGTTTCAATATATGAAGTTAATATGATATAGTCTAAATTCATTTGTTTTTGTTAACAATTTCTCTTGTGATGTAGATATATGCTTCTGAATATCTTTTTAAAAAATTATTAAAATTATCAAGAGTTAGAGAATTATCACGATTTGTTTTTGTGATGCTCAAGACAAAATAATGAGTTTATTTATCAATGCTACTTATATGATTTAGATTGTCAGGAAGTTTGCTTCAAAATAGTTATTACTATATAAAAATTACCGTTTTATTTTACTGATTTACTATTTCTTAATATTTAAGTACTTTCGATGAAGAAAAGTTTATATGACTTGTAATAACGTCAGTTGAAGTTTCTATTAGTTTAATTTTTATTGTAGTCTAAATTCATTTGTTTTTGTCAACAATTTCTCTTGTGATGTAGCTATATGCTTCTCGATATCTTTTTCCAAAATTATTAAACTTCTCAAGAGTTAGTGAATTGTCACGATTTGCTTTTTTGATGCCCAAGACAAAATAGTTACTTTATTTATCAAAGTTACTTATGTGATTTAGATTGTCAGGAAGTTTGCTTCAAAATAGTTATTACTATATAAACATTGCCCTTTTATTTTATTGATTTACTATTTCTTAATATTTCAGTATTTTCGGCGAAGAAATGTTCATATGACTTGTAATAATGCCAATAGAAGTTTGTATTAGTTTAATTTTTATTGTAGTCTAAATTCATTTGTTTTTGTTAACAATTTCTCTTGTGGTATAGATAGATGTTTCTGAATATCTTGTTCCAAAATTATTAAACTTCTCAAGAGTTAGAAAATTATCACGATTTATTTTTTTGGTGCTCAAGACAAAAGAATTACTTTATTTATCAATGCAACTTATATGATTTAGATTGTCAGGAAGTTTGCTTTACAAAATTATTACTATGTAAACATTGCCCTTTTGTTTTAGTAATTTATTATTTCTTAATATTTCAGTATTTTCGACGAAGAAAAGTTCATATGATTTCTAATAACGTCAGTTGAAGTGTGTATTAGTTTAATCTCTATTATTTATTTAATAACTAATTTATATATATATACATATTGGGTAGGTATTTATACATGTCACAAATGTATTATCAAGTTAACAAGATATTCTAACTTCAAAATATATTATTTTAAAATTTTGTGAGTTTTTTTATATAAAAAAAAGCTCGCAACAAATGTGAAAATATGTGAATATATATGAATCATTTAAAATTTATCATTAACAAAATAAATTTTAAATTCAGTAATATGGAATAAACATTTTCATTTTGTCCCTATACTAAATTAAAATCTAATAACTATATAGAAAATAGTAACATTAATTTAAAAGTCCTATTTATTTATGTAAGTATAAAGTTTATTAGAAATTCATCTATTGTACATTATTTCTTTAGTTATAACTTATAACATTATAAATGGAATAAAGGTCTGAAAAATACCCCAACTTTGGTCGAATTTGTTGTTGCGATACAAAACTTTCATGAGGACCTATTACCTCCCTAGACTATTTAATACCGTATTTTAAACATATATATTTGCCCACGTGGACATAAAAAATAATGTAAAATTATATATAGTAATGTGTCCACGTGGGCATATATATACCTTTAAAATACACTATTAAATAGTTCAGGGTGTAAAAAATACGGTATTAAATAGTCTAGGGAGGTAATAGGTCCTCATGAAAGTTTAGTATCGCAACATCAAATCCGACCAAAGTTGGGTATTTTTCAGACCCTTACCCCCATTATAAATTCTCTTAGTTATTACTAATTATTGCCAATGTTATTCACACTCGTTTATGTTCTTTAGTTATAATATTATGAATTCTCATAGTTATTACATTAATTATTTCTTTTTTTCATCTTTCCTTATATTAACTTTTGACCAAAAAAATTTCATATTATTATATCTCCCCCATATATGTGATAACACAGTGTTGTCATTTTCCCTTGGACGAATCATGCTTGGTTAAATAAATTGAAAATTGTTTACACGTATATGAACTATATCTTTGTTGGGTGTAAGATAAATAGGTGATTATATATATGATTTCACAGATAGAATATATTCTTTAATTTTAAGTTTTAGTTTTTTTCGGTTTAAAATTAAAAAAAAAACTTTTTTCAGTTAACTATGGACAGTCAGATAACTATTTTTGATTTATGTACATAGACAATTGAGAAGTCAAATATGAGAGCCAACAAAAAGAACGTCATCTATTATGTTATAACTTATAAAATAAAAATTAATATACAAAAATAGTTCTAAAAAATAAAATGTAGTTGTTCTCCACATGATCATATGACATCTAAACAAATTAAGTGGAATACACGTCAAAGCACATCTGGTTAGATGACAAGAAAAATACACAACAAATATCGTCTATAAGGTAATATTAGTGCGATATGACTAATTACATGATTGAACGTCATCAAATTGAAATAAATATATATACATTATTGCATTTAACTAATAAAATTTTCCATTGACTATCTTTATAGGTTTGTGTGAATAAGAGATATATGACGATCCACATTGAACATTCACAAAAGAATCTGCAATATTATTTTGTGCAAAGCTTATTATTCAATTTTTCGCTTAAATTTTCTAAATTGATAACCATGTGCAACGCACGTGTCGAAAATCTAGTACACTTAAAATTATACAAATACAGATCTTCCCCTGCCCAGTTTTCTTTTGTCTTTCTCTCTTTCTCGCGTTATACAAACACAAATTATACAATTGATTTGTATATGTATACCAAAATATACATATTAATAACCATATTCATAAATGTATACTGAAATATACATATTAATAGCCATTCGTATATGTATAGCGAATTATACAAATCACAAGCTCCATAACAAACATAAAATTTGTTATGGAGTGCAATTATTCAAACTATAGATATAACATACAAATATAATTTTTATGTTTGCTATATTGAAAGTTACTCATTATTTATTTGTTTATTTTGAAAACAAAAAAAAAAGAATGAATATGTGATACTAACAAGTTCACGTTACACGTGGCAGTTGGAAGTCCATTAATACAAAGTCAGCAAGTGATTGACTTTTTATTTTATCTGCTAACCATTAAGGAGGCTCTCCACAACAGCCAACTACTTCCAGTTTTTTATTTCCTTTTTTGAATTTGATTAATTGTCTCTTCGCCCTACATTTGATGAATAACAGATTAATTTTGATACTTAGCTTTAATGTTATCCACTGCAACATTCATATAATCGATTTGAATTGGAGATATCTAATAGTCAATTTTAATTAATTTGGATTAAAGATATCTATAGTTACTCTTTAACTTATTGTTAATGTAAGTTATTTAAAAGTACATACAGTTTATGATTAGCTAGTGTTGATTGATAACCTATAATGCTTGTAAGGAGACTACTTAATTTGTTTAAATTCCTGGTTTCGAACTCAATTATACTAGCCACAAATGTAAATATAACTAAAATTATAGATAAATATATAGCACTACCCATTAATTAATTATATTGAACCCACAGAAGAAATAAGATTAATGGTGGGCGAAACCAGCTCATTGTTAGTTGTTGATAGCTTAGGTCTCTAAGGAAACGGTTTATTCAAAATATTCATGCATGCATGTGACCAATTTCCTGCTGGCCAATAGTTCATCACTACTGCAGTCTGCATGCATGGCATTATATATATATATATATATATTGCCAACATCCAACAACACCTCATTTATATATATTATTTATCCTTTATTTTTATCAATCCATCTGTATAATCTTATACTATTATTAATTAAGTTTTGGGATATCATGATCAAACTCGATCTGCGTATTATTTCAATCATCTTTTCTTTTAAATTTTCAGAGAAATTATGACAATGTTGTTACGTATAATTAGCTAGGTCGCAGTTGCATGCATGGTCTAAGCTAGCTAGTGAAATTAACTAAAAAAACCTTTTTCTAATGATCTCTGATATATATATATATACTCTTCTTGGAAAATGGTGTAAAATTGATCAATTTAATTAAATTCAGCAGAGTTGACTTCCTATCATTATTATTATTATTATTATTATTATGCCATGCCATGCCATGCCAGAAAGTATTCTTATTTTGACTTCTTACTGTATCTGCATTTATTTCTATCTTCTTTTTTGGGGCGGGAAAGTAATTATGTACTCATAACATCATCGACTACTTCAATTTGAACTTGACATTAATTAATCACATACTATTGTTCGATAGAGAGGAACCATATATAGTGAAGGAAATTGACAAGAGAGCAACACTATAGGTGCTGCTGAGAGATGTATATATGATAATTGATATACATCAAAGCCAATTAATGCATGATACACACTTGTATAATTATATAGGTACAGACGAAATGAAATACACTTAATTAGGACATGGAATGTTGTAATGAACTTACAATGTTAGGACTTGAAAGAAATAGACCTTAATTACTTTGAGCCTACGATCAATAAAAGAAACTCCTAGCTAGTAGATATATATAGCTAGTCCTTTCTTCATCTAACGAGTCCTATTCGATATATGATAATTATTCAAATAAGTCAGGACTCAGGTTTGTGAATTTTGAAACCAAACTAATTAAATACACTAGTTTACAGACAAACAAAGAGGTATCAACTACTTGATGGAGATGAAAAAATTACCAAAAATAACATAGTCGTCGACGATCATCATTGGTGAATATCTGAAGGCTTGAAGTCGATGCATGTCGTGTATGTACAAGGTGGAATGAATACATTTAATTATTAGGGGATGTAATGTCGTAATGAACTACATGAGTTATATGTTATTACGTACGATATCTTTCTATTCTTAATTACATGTAATTAAAAATTCATGAGTTTGTGAGTAAAAAAACATCTAGTAGATGATTCTTTATCCTTCTAATGAGGTCCAATTCAATCAAAATTCAAATTAGTCAAGCTAGTTGATATATTGAAACGGGATAGTTAATTAAATACTAGCTAGTCTATAAACAAATAAAGATGTATCAACTACTTGGTGGAACTGTAAAAACTACCAAAAATAAGTTAGTTGATAAATCTTAGGCTTGAAGTTGATGTCATGTACAACGTGAAATGAAATACATTTACTTCAGACATAAAATGTAAAAAACGAGTTACTTATATTAGGATGAGCGAAAATTTTCTATTCTTATTTATAATTGTCAAATACCAACTTTATGATGGTGCATGAACCAGAGAAGAATCAGACACTAATTAATTCGATCAGCTTCGAATTCATTGGAAAATAGTAACAGAAATGATATATATTGACAACTCTTTGATGTATATTATTTGAATTTAATGTCCATATGCTTTGTGCAGAGCTGTCTTAATTAATTCTGAATTACGTAATTAACACAAGTACTGAACGATCAATGTCGTGGAACTTTGTACTGCTGTGATCATGTGTATCATGAATTAATAATAAAACTTTTAACATGTTTTGGTTGGATTAGCTATTTTCAATGTGAAGTTTTCTTTTTTAATGATATGAAATGACCACTAGCACTATTGTTTAAATAAATGATTTTATTTATTTGCAGACACGTTTATTTGTGGAAATCGCCAAATACCAACTTTGAAGGTTGAACCATACATCAAGTTTTATTCAGCATTATTTATAACTACATGAATTTTTCAACACAATATTACTGAAATTTCACTTGTCAAATCCTATGTTGCATGCTGTATTTTAGCTAGAGGAATCAAATATTATTTTCGTCTTAAAATGACTATTAAACTAAGCTAAATAATGTACTCCTATTATTAAGAAGCGGTCCAAAAAGACTAATATTTTACCTGCAATAACTGAGCCGTTTCAAGTCTTTCAATGAAACATTGCAGGAACAATAATAGGATCGGAGTTAGATGTATATATATATATTTGGGTACGATGGAAGAAAACTAATGCAAATATCGTTCATAAGAAATACGACTTAAGTCCACTATAAAAATAAACTCCTTGTTCATAACTGCTTTACTCCAAAATATCAAAATATCAAATCATCTTCATGTTTGTGTTCTTTTTTTGCTAGAAAATAGGTAGATTGATTGACCTTCCTCCTAATATGTCTAATAGGCCGTCTAAACGGATAATATTGTACCTTCACTTCATTGATTAAACAATTTGTATTAGATGAAATAAAATATGTATCTATTGGATGTTATTAATTTTGAACAATTGTATAACACAACTTTTTCTTGCAAATTTTGTGTAGTAGTTATTATGAGATAGATACCTAGAGTCATCATAATAATAAATGAAATGGTGACATGAGAGACAATCCACAAATTGTACAACAAAAATATGGTTTACAAAGTTTTTTGTGTAAACATGAGTGATTACTGATAAGACAATTAAGCACCGAAAGATTAGACAAATACTGCTGCAAAATTAACAAGTCACATGATCCACCAATCATCCGTCGCCTCCTACAAACAAAAGTCCAACCAATTTGTGGCGCAACGGTAGTACTGCTCCGCTCTTAATCAGAGGTCTCGAATTTGAGCACTAGATACAGAGAAAAATTTATTGGAAGCGTCATCCCAAATGGCCCTGCGGTATGCGATCTAAATTTAATCGGAATTTCAATGTAGTCTCCGGAGGGAAAAAAGGGTCACAAATCAACATATCATGAGAAGTACTGACCAATTCAAGAAAATTAAAACGAGCAGCAAACATCTCATTCACTATACTTATTAGCCGTTTCTAAGAAATTATTTTTGAATAGGTATTTGTTTATCAAATAAGATTAGTATTTCCAATTTTAAACTTGAAAAATAAAATTTAAAAGCTTATAGCGGTTTAATTACTTATAAAATTAACTTTATAGCTAGTAAGCTATGCACAAGCATTGTTGCAGAATGCAGACCACATGGTCATGGAGAAAACACTTCACATTTCGATCTACGAGTATCGGAAAATTTATTTCACCATCACCTATTGCATTCAAGTTTTTTGTCATTTTGTATAATTTCAAGGTTGTCAAAATCTCGAGTAAAAGAAAGCTATTGATTTATACTATATATGTTACGTGAGCATGTGATACAAGGATGAAAAAAAGGGCAGATGAATTAAAGGTTATTATTGGGACAGGCATATCTACACTTCAAAAAAAAAAATTAGAACAATTTTAACGGCATGTCTAATAACTGAATTTTATAACCATGAGGGATAGATAATCATAATATAATTTTGATAAATTTTTAATACTAATTTAGCTAATACCGGATAGATTTAATTTCCCAAATTTTATTCTAGGATAAGACTCTGTCATTTCATCAATCCATTGAGTCCCAAAGATTTTTCTAGGGTCGAAGGGGTGAAGCTTAGAGCCTGTACTTTAGCTATAAAGGCGGTAGCTAGGGGCATTAGTCAACCCAAAAGACAGGGTAAGAGTCTATTCTTTGTAACCAAACAGCCCCTTAAGGAATAATACTGGTAAATTTTTGTGTGATATTGATCACTCTTGTACCAGTCATATTTTTATTCTTTTTGTTGTATGCTTAGTGTATTCTTATGGAATCACACTAGAGTAGTATTGTGTTTAGAGTAGGCTAATGCATCATTTGTATTTAATCTGGTGGCTAGCTTACATGATTAAGTGTTCATTGCAAATAGAATTGTCAATCATCAAAGACCTGAGTACTGATGAGATTTTTTTGTAAATAGTTAGTACTAGACAAAATAATCCAAATTAAAATATTAATCTCTTGTATACTCTTAACATGATATGAGATTGTCAATACATATTTCCTACCATCTATGACACCATTTTTAATTAAGAATATATTTGCACAACCGACCCTTCAGTGGTGCAATTTGAATTTGCACCCATTTCCTCTAAAAATTAGGCAAAAAAAGGAAAAAAAGACGAGAGAAGAAAAAAGTCATGCTAGCCACACGTTATATCATTTAATGCTTCACTCCTTTTCTTCTGCCTGTTGGTACATCCATACATCTCACATGACCTCTAAAAAAATGTGTAAATGACGAATTAACACCATACATTTGAAATGTATTAATTTAGCACACATGAATTAATATAATATGTTAGGGATCAAATTACATGTTAATTATAAATTGAGTTTGAAAATGCAATTTACTCCATTTATTAGGTCTCACCTCGATTGAGGCTTGTTTAATTTGTCTCTTTATATAGGCTTGTCATAATTTTTTGAAATGAAATTAAACCCACAGGTCCATTCCCTTTTTATCACATTTTTCCATGAGGGTCCGACCATTAAAAAGAAGGAAGAAAATAAGATGAAGTTTTTTTTTTTTTTTAAAAAAGGTGGTTTTGAACAAGTCAAAGATATTAGTGAAGTACATTTATAGAGAGGAGAGTCGGTGGTGATGGGGGAGTTGGTTTTGTAGTTTGTAGGTGATAGGTGGCATGGGGTACGTAATAAATACAACGACGCCTTGAGGCCTCCTATATTTTACTCAACTACTTGAGTGATGCATCAAGCAAAAATTAAAGTTCAAATTCTTCTAAATTTCCACAATTTATATTTTACCTCATATAATACTCGCAATTTATGCATCACTTTACTATTGGTTGACTCCCCACATTTAGCTTGTGTATGCGTTTATATATTCATATTTTTTACACCCCTTAGTAAAATTATGATTCCTCCATACACTCGCACTTACTCTATTATTAATTTTGTTATTGACAATGAAAAAGTAAATAATATATATTTTATCGTGCATGCTTCAACTATATATTAATAAGTAAAATAGATTGAAGAAAAAACTAGAGGATAGAAATATTTGTTGTTACACAACAAGCATCAGAATCAGTTGATATAGTGAAGAGAACACTCCCATCTCCACTAAAGCGAAATGAAGGGACTAGCAGAAACACCTAAACATTGGTTGGGAAAAAGAAAAAAGAAAAAAAAGAGTAAAACAACTAGCTTGTTCATTCTTTTCCAAAAACTTTAATCTAATTCTAGCATTTAAGATATTTAAAATCTTATATGCTTCCTTCTTTAGCTCATGAACAAAGTCACTTATCTTTTTTTATATTTAAAAAGTTATTTAACTTTCCAATTAGTTTTTTAATAAAAAGGCGTTTGATTTTTCACGCCAAAAAATAAAATATTTCGAACCCAAATCATTTAAATTTGTTTATATGGTTGACAAATGGTTGAAAAAAAATTCTTCTAACAGCAAATTAATTGACTTGGACTTTGTAATGAGTAATAACTAATGACCGGCGCTTTAGTGGAAGACTTGGCCTGAAATTGGAGCAAAGTGCCCGACACAACCTAAGTAAACGGATTCTTTTCCATCAGTAACACACTAAGGAAGTAAACGAATCTAATAATGAAATGAGTTTAATAATTTCTTTTTGTTCTAAAAACTCAAGTGGTTACACCATTAAAAAAGTAGACACATATATTATTTTCCAGCTTGAAACGATTTCTTGAGTCAAATTAAAGTTAAATGACTCATTCCTAAAATCTTCTATTACTTTTACTTTTTTGGTGACTCGAACCCACAACTACTCTTGTTGATGAATTACCAAATGATTTTTTTAAGTAATGAACACTCATAAATTGTGTATAAGATTATTTAGTGCTTGCCGTTAGATAAAATGTAAGTAGTTTGATAGGTAAACGAAACTCATAAGTCACTTCAATGATCATAACAAAGAGAATAAAATTATGTAGAAGCAATTTATTTCATACTATTCCAATTTGTAACAAAAAAGATATTCCAATAAGACATAATTAGAGGATCGGACTCTTCTATTTGGCGGTCAAGTTGTTGCATTATACATTTAACTATAAATAGGAAGGCAAATACACAAGTATAGAGTAAAACAAGGATTGAAGAAAATATTAAAAGTTTAGCAAGAGGTTCAACCACCAACAAACTTTTTTCTTTTCCCTTATTTTCAGAGTCTTCGGGTAATGTTTTTAATGATCTGTTACCAGTAATTAGGTACCCTCTTTATTTATCTATCTTCTTCTCCTCTCCCACCAATTTTTTCTCCAAATACACGCTTTCCCAAAATAATCCCCAAATCAAGAAATTTGCATGAAAACACACCAACAAACCTAAAAGATTATAGTGGCATTGGCACTTTGAGCTTTTTCAAGTTAATGGGTACCTTGCCATTCTGAAAAAAACACTAGCTACTTTTTTTTATTGCCAAAAGTCCTCTGTTTTTTCATTGTGGTGATCAAACTTGAGGAAAAAAAAAAAAGCAATGATGGCGGCGATTAAAGAAAATGCAAGATCAAGCTTCTTAGTAGCAGGCAGAGTAATGAACGAAGCTATTAGCTTCCTAGTTTTCATTATCCTCGACATTCTTGATTTTATCCTCTGTTATACTTACAAAGTAATCGATTTCATAATCGAAGCAGAGTGGAAGCCCTGTTATTGCTCTTCCATTAAAGAAGCCATAACGAGCAGTGGCTCAATCTTGGTCTCCGAACGAGGAGAGTCCAAGATAGTGTGTCTGACTTCTTCGAGCAAACTACATCTCGAAGAAATTTCAGACACACTTTACACTCGGCCATCATTGATGGCGGAGGTGTCAAAATTGACAGTGAATGAGCTGAAACGCCGGAAATTTGACAATGCGGGTGTGATACAACAGTCATGTGAGAGGTTGAAAAATGGAAGTGTCCGTTCAACTTTTACTGTTAATTCCACCATAGTGGAAATGCTCCAAGGAAAAATGGGTGGCCAGAAATCTCATGATGTTACTCCTAGGTGGTCGGATTGTGATTGCAACACTTGTAATTCTTGGTCCTCTTCTTGCAAAGATTCACTTTTTGTCCGAGTTGATGGTGCCAAAGGTATATATATATATGTTTACTAATACCTTGTTTTTTTTCTTCTTTTTACACGTTTTTAATTAACACATGATCCGTTTGTTTGACATATATCAGCAAACTTTGAAGAAGATGTAATCTTCATTCATGGGTTCATTTCATCATCAGCATTTTGGACAGAGACATTATTTCCAAACTTTTCAAAGGCAGCAAAATCAAAGTATCGTTTATTTGCAGTGGATCTGTTAGGATTTGGAAGGAGTCCAAAGCCAAGTGATTCACTTTACACAATAAGAGAACATCTAGAGATGATTGAGAAATCAGTTTTAGAGGCACACAAAGTGAAATCTTTCCACATTGTGGCACATTCTTTAGGTTGTATTTTGGCTCTAGCACTAGCAGTAAAATATCCTGGATCAGTGAAATCCCTCACTTTAATTGCACCGGTAAGGAGCTAATTAATAACAGTAGTTTTGAACATGAACATGAACATGAACAGCCATATTCATATTATATTATATTTATTATGACAGCCATATTTTCCAACACCAAAGGGTGAACAAGCGACGCAACATATGATGAGAAGAATAGCACCAAGGCGGGTGTGGCCACCAATAGCGTTTGGGGCGTCCATAGCATGTTGGTATGAACACATAAGCAGAAGTGTTTGCCTAGTCATATGCAAGAACCATCGTTTGTGGGACTTTCTCACCAAACTTGTTACCAGAAACAGGTCCGTGTTTTCAAAACCCACCTCTTTATTTGGTTTGGGGTTAAAAGGAAATGATATATTTGCTTAAATATACTAATATTGTTTTTTATATTATTAAAATCAAATATATACTCCATATGAAATCGGAAGGAATATTTAATTAATTGTCTCAGGACTAGTTGATGTGAACTTACGATACTTGTACGTGGCTACTATTAATTGTCTAGACTCCCCATGTTGAGCTAAGGAATCATTTAGGCCAACAAATAGATATTTACTCCTCTTAATGAAATTACAGTACTAATTAAACTTCTTTTTCATAGTCCCTTTGACTTTACATCCTTCACAAATTTTCGTGGTCCACCTTATTTCTTTTTATTCTTTTTTAGGTTCTAAATCCACCTCATTTAATTTAGGCACATGGAGCACCAATTGTAGTTTTGTGTTCTCTTCTTTTTAGGTTTTATGGTTGAGATATACAAAGACCGACCTATCACCTATGCATCTACCCAAGAAAAAATCAAATATTTTTCCTATAGTTAGTGGAGAAAATTTTGTGGAGGATTAAAGGGAATTCAATTTTAACAGAGAGAAGTAGTAAAGGTGCCTTAAATATTTGCATTTAAACGACGCTCTTCATCAACTTTGCTGTAATAAATTAAATGTTCGTGTATAGAAGAGATGCTAATAAATTAAATGAGATTTTTTTTAACTCAAACACCAACCCACCAACTGCATCTACTGCTCCAACCTTTTCTGTTTTACGAGTATCGTTTTATGGCATTATTGTTCTTGCTCAATACTAGAGTACCATTTTTTTGGTTGGTTTAGTTAGAAGCATTTGTTGTTTCTCCCAATAATAATTCATCATGAGTTGACTATTTTGACGTAGAATGAAAGATGGAAAACTAAAAAAGAGAGAGTGAAGGATCGGATACGTATACATTTAATAGTGAAATATTGTTGGTAGACGACAACTCCTTGTTTAATTTATATATTCCAAAAGGAGAATATTTTTTTTACTTGTAATTAACTTGTTTAGGAAATATTGATGAATACAGGATTAAGACATACTTAATAGAGGGGTTTTGCTGCCATACACACAACGCAGCATGGCATACACTACACAACATCATATGTGGTACTGCTGGAAAAATAGAAGGATACTTAGACATGGTTAGAAACAAGTTAAAATGTGAAGTCACGGTGTTCCACGGCGAAGATGACGAACTTATTCCGGTAGAATGCAGCTACAATGTACGGTCAAGAATTCCTCGTGCACACGTTAAGGTTGTTGAAAAAAAAGATCACATCACCATTGTTGTTGGAAGACAGAGATCATTCGCAATGGAACTTGAACAAATTTGGAATAATTCAACATGTTCAAAATAATTCCCCACCATCATTTTTATCACTATAAGCAAAAACAAACAAAGTTTTTTTTATCGTATAAACCTAAATTAAATTTGGACAAAATTGAGCTAGTTTTTTTTTCTTTTCTCTCTTCATTTTCTGATTTGTATGTCGAAATGCAAGCTGAATATTATGTATCAGATATATGTCTAGTTTAAATATTATTCAAGAAAAAGTAATATGGGATGTGAAGATGTTTTCTCATCTTTTCTATAATCAAACATCATAAAAGCTAAGGTGCAATGAATATATATGGTTGAAAGACTTATTCTTTCGTGTTTATTTATATTAATTCTAGATAGATTTATTGTTCAAGCACGTACTCTTCTGCACAAGGACTTAAAATTATATTAGGTAACAAAGTAATGAGCTCTTTTTTTTTACACAATATAAGATTGCTTATCATTATTATATGTATACACAATTATATATCTTAAAAGTAATTTAACTAGTTAAATGTTTTGTTTACGGAACTGCAGATGGAATTTAAAGTCATTATATAATAAACGAGCGAGTAAATTCGATTTATATAAACTAAATAGATTAACACTTCATTTCAAATTAACACTAACTAATCTCTAACTTTAGAGATATGGTTATTGGAAAACATGAACTAGTAATGTTTGAATTGTGTTTCTTAACAATGTTATGAATAGTAAGCATTGCATGATTGTTGAGAAAATTGAATGCTGCCAACCATAAATAACAGCGGAGACAATACAAGTGTCAGTTACTGGAGTCCACCTGTCACCTAATAAACAACGTAAATGATTTTAAATTAGTGGACCAAAATGTTACTAATAAATAGTGTAGGGACTCACTAAGAGATGCTGCTCATTATTGACAAACCACCAAATATCATACAATCCAACTAATTCATACTACTTCCTTCCTTTCATTTTAATTGACTTCTATATTAAAATTTATTATTTATTTAATTTAATAAATCAAGAAAAAATTATTATTATTATTATTATTATTTTTAGAAAGTTGTATCAAATAATATGAAATGGAAGGTGAATGGGTGCATTTAAGATAATAATATTGGAATTGATTGAAAGCTAATACTAGTGTTGCGTAAATACTAAATAGTGAAGGTGAGACTTTGTTGGCAGAGTACAGGAAGCAAATTAATGTTGCAGACTTGTCCTCTATAGTTTGCGTACAAATGGAAAAAATATAATGGAGGAAGGTCTCTTTCTACTCATTATGAGTTTCCTTTTAAGATGAAAAAATAAATAATGTTTGTCCCTTATGTGGTGTTCATGTAGGTTCAAACAGAGTTCAAATAACATAACTTGTGTACTTTTAAACCTCTCTTTTAGGTACTGACATCAGATTTTATTCATTGTCACAATATAAATGTACATTTTATAAAAATCTGAATTAAAATAATTCAACAATTTACGTATATATCACATGAGTAGTAGTACCAATTAGCTATTAGTTGAAACAAGGAGAATTTGTTACTTAAAGACACTCAATAGGAGAAAGTGTATTTGAATAGAGAGTTGTTAGACCTTCAAAGATCACAATTGAGTAGTTTAAGTTTCCAATTTAAGTAAGGCAGCAAATTAGAAAAATAAAGTACTCCATTAATTTACTCTGATTCCCCCTTCTTCTTTTTTTTGGCAGGACTCAAGGGTATACTACATTTTAAGTTGGTAATAGAAAAAATCTCAGAACATAGAATTAAAATTAGGACATTAGTGGAGTTGAAGAAAAAAATAATAGTAATTGATCTATATAGAAGCTTCTTTACATGATTATTAACTATATATGTGGTTGAACGGCTTGGAAATTATAGTATTAGTGCATGTGTTAATTTAATGAGTTTCTTGTAAAACTACAACATGTAAGGCTGTTAGCTAACCAGCGGAAACAATGAGGCACGCACGCAATCTTCTTAATTTCCCTAATTAACAATTTGTTTTGATTTGCTTTGACTATCCACATGGAAATATTTGAGTTATGATCAGTTCATAGTTGAGTAATCTTTTAAAAATATTATATAGAAAAATCATGTCTATTCGAACCAATAACTATACTAGATATTTACACTATCAAGAAGCAGGACCATTGGTAGGTTGATGTTGATTAGGATTTATGGCAACTCGTTTCAAGTTGTTATATTTACATTCAGACTGAAGTCTGAAAGAACCAGGATGTCTCATTTTCCATTATACTGAATGTTCAAGTTTTTACTTCTACTTATACTTTAGGAGCAAATGTTCAAGTTATTGTTCACTCTTTTCTTTTTTCCTGAATTAATAAATACATAAAAATAACTAAATCAAAGGAGAAACAACTTTTTTATTTTTTAACTAAATAAAAATAGTTTTCAATCAAGTAGGAATTAATAGTGAAGAAAAATAGGAGTACAAATCAAATCTTGGGTCCGAAGAAATATAGGAATGGTTTCATATTGGGCTTTTCCTCCTAAACCCAAGAAATAAGCCTGGAAATTGGAACACAATACTTTGCCCTTGTCTACTCTTCTTTTTGGGCTAAACATCAACGACTACTATATATACACTGTCGGCTACAAGTTTGCCTATATTTTTTTAAATGGGGAACTTTTGCAAATAGCCATCATAATAAATTTAATTATGATCCATAACTATAATTTGCATATTACGGGTTGTAGCTATAGTTTAAACTGTCTCGTTGTATAATTTGCGGGTATATTTGTATAATTCAGTTATTTTTGTATTAACTCAAAATAACGAATTATACAATTACAAACATTAGAAGTGTAAACAGTTATACACATTATTATACAAAATTGGAGTTATACAAAAGTTATATAAATTATATTATACAAATTCTGAATTATACAAACATGTGAATCATATAAAATTACAAAGCTGAGCCGCGTAATTATAGCTAAAAGTAGGTCGCGAATTATAATTAAGGCAAATTATAGCTATGCTATCTAATTAACAAGTATATATTTATTTATATGTGTAATTTTCCCTTCAAAAATTTAGATTCAAAGTCTCTGCTTGCCTTAAACATCTATTGTATATGTACAAATTAGGAGTAACTTAGAATATAGTGACTTAAAAATATTACAATTTAGTAATTATCCAACAATGCAAGACTCTCTCTCTCTCTCTCTCTGGGGCTCATTCTTTTTTGCGTTTTATATGATTAATTTGTGAAATGAAAAGCTACCCATTTAATACTAAATAGGATTCACTTCAAAAAATTAGACTATTCGCAGCGAAATAGTCGCCACAAATGCCAAGAGTATTGCCACTGAAGGATTTAACTGATTTTTAGCATTAAATTCTGATTTTGTGTTATAATTTCTTTAATGTTTTTAAAAATCACAAATGATATCGATCAAGGAGTTTGAATATACTATATGTTTTATTTTTATGTTATATGTACATGCATAAAATGTACA
This sequence comes from Solanum gracilifrons, assembly GCA_029582605.1. Lineage (NCBI taxonomy): Eukaryota > Viridiplantae > Streptophyta > Magnoliopsida > Solanales > Solanaceae > Solanum > Solanum gracilifrons. Next base: position 17,916 of record JAJOOH010017779.1, read on the forward strand.
ATGATGCATTATGTAGTAGGAGATTTGAATCAAGAAGTAATTTTGATGATTTTCGTAATAATATCGGATGTTTTTAATATTAATAGTGCATGCTATTTATTTTTAAAAATTAGGTTGCAAAAGAAATTATCATCATTTTTTTTTTTGAAAAAATAGGTTTTACTAGCGAATGGTTGTTGTGGCCTTAGTCGCCACTAAAAATCACTCAAATCCTTTAGTGGCAATATTTTGGGATTTTGTGGCAACTTTTGTAAGGTCTAGTTCTTTCGTAGTGAATCCTAGTTGGCAACACTTAGGTAGAGAGTTTAGTCTCATGTGATTTGCCATGTCACTAAAAATTTGGATAGTTGACTCTTGAAAATAATTATGATCTCTTGAGATAAAACTAAATCTCCAGAATATATATTAATTTTGACCAGCCAATGTTGCACAATTTCCCCTGATAGCTGGAGCTCCCACTAGGGTCTACGGCTGATGTTGCCTTTTTGACATTCACCATTATAGATTGTGCCATGGAAGTAAGAATTTAAGGTTTTACAGGGAGATCTGCACGAATTCTATTCCATGAATCTATTACAGAGAGGTTTATAAGGAGCAATAAAATGGCTATGGAACTGGATCTTTTAGATGCCATTTAATTTTGACCAAAAAAAAATGTACTAGCTAGATCTGGTCCATGAACTAGTTCAACAATATTTCATGAAATGACCATTGGGTGGTTAGTTTAGTCTTGTTAACATTCATGGTTGTGAATGTTCTAGAGGCAAAGCAGAGAAAAAAGAAGAAGCTGAAAGAGAATCTCAATTCACATACATTCCAACTTAATGAATCAGTTACACATCAATAGTATTTATACAATCTGAATTAAGCTTCAATTAGTAACCTTTTAGCTGTTACTCTAACTAGCTTCAATTCAGATGATTAGCAAAGGTAATGAGGAGACAGTTCCCACTAATGCAGGTATACAGACTGCTTCCCTTTCTAATAATGTAGATACTAGTCTGATAGTAGATACAGGTGCATCCAATCATATGACCTCAAATTATCATATGCTATCTAATTATACTGAGGTTTCAAATCCTGAGAAGAGCAAGTTTTATCTACCTACAGGAGGGACAGTACAAGTATCTCATACTGGAAGCTCCCATGTTTTAAATGATATGGTCACTAATGTTCTATTCCTACCAGATTTCCAGTTTAATTTGCTATCAGTTTCCAAGTTGACTAAGGAATTACAATGCTCTGTGGCATTCTTTCCTAACTTCTGCTTGTTTCAGGATCTCTACACTGGCATAGTGAAGGGGATTGGTAGAGAGAGTCAGGGGTTGTATGTGTTGAAGGACAACACTGTCACTCATTCTCAACAGTGTTCTTCTTATAGCTGTGCAAGTTCTATTAACCAAAGGTCTAATTCTAGCAGTCTATGGCATAAAAGATTAGGACATGCTCCCTTGGAAGTGATCAAGAAGCATGAGAGTCTTCAACATTTAGTCCTTGCAGATCATGTATGCACTGTCTGGCCTTTAGCTAAACACACAAAATTACCTTTTCAGAGTAGTAAGTCTAGTTCTCAGTCTTCATTCGATATGTTGCATTATGATATATGGGATCCTTATAGAGTTCCCTTTCATAACAACAAAAGATGTTTTCTCACTATTGTTGATGATTACACTAGATACACATGGTTGTTTCTGATGCAATTCAACTCTGAAGCTATTGTTGTTCTACGATATTTTCTTACAAGAATAATGAATTTGTTTTCTACTACTGTTAAGGTGCTACGAACTGATAATGGTTATGAATTTTTTAGCACTGAATTTCAACCTCATATGTCTACTCTTGGCATTTTGCATCAGAGTTCCTGTGTCTACACCCCCACAACAAAATGGGGTAGTAGAAAGAAAACACAGAACTATTCTAAATGTAGCCAGGTCTCTTAGGTTTCAAGCTAGAGTACCCTTGAAGTTATGGGGGGAATGTGTCACTACTGCTGTGTACATCATTAATAGAGTGCCCTCGAAATTGTTACATTTCAAGTCCTCATTTGAACTTCTCTTCAAACATCCTCCTTCCTTATCCCATTTAAGGGTGTTTGGGTGTTTGAGTTATGCTTCCACCACATCCATTTCAAACAAATTTGCTGCTAGAGCAATTCCTGATGTCTTCATGGGATACTCCTCCACAAAGAAAGGCTACTCCATTTATGATCTTCAGTCCCAATCTTTCTTTGTCAGTAGAAATATAGTGTTTCATGAGTCCATATTTCCTTTCTTTCATACCAAGTCTCTTGGTTCTCCTATGTTTCCTATTCTGCAGTTCTCTCATCTGGAAGTTCCTTCTAGTAGTCCTTCTCCAAGCCCACCACCTCCTCAGCCTATTCTTCAGCCTCCACCACAAATCTCATCACCAGTTGAACCAAGAAAATCTACCAGAATCAGACATCCTCCCAGCTGGATGACTGATTTTGTTACTCCCTCCTTTCACACTTGCTTCTATCCCATGTCCTCATATGACTCTTATTCTCATCTGTCACAATCGTATAAACATGCTCTCCATGCCTACTCCTCTATCTCTGAACCTTCTTTTTTTCAGCAAGCTTCCTCAGATCCCTCTTGGGTACAGGCTATGCAACTTGAAATAGATGCTTTAGAATTCAATCACACCTGGTCTGTTGTAGAACTTCCTCTTGGTAAGGTTCCTATTGGTTGTAAGTGGGTGTACAAGGTGAAATATAAATCCTTTGGTGAAGTGGAAAGGTACAAGGCTCGTTTAGTAGCAAAAGGTTATAGCCAACAAGCTGGTATAGATTACTCTGAGACCTTTTCTCCTGTTGCTAAAATGGTCACAGTCAGGTCTTTAATAGCACTTGCAGCTTCCAAACAGTGGTGCATTTTTCAGATGGATGTCCATAATGCTTTTTTAAATGGTGATTTGGTGGAAGAGGTGTATATGCATATTCCTGAAGGGTTTGCCAGACAGAGGGAGTCTAAGATGGTCTGCAAACTTCATAAGTCATTGTATGGACTTAAACAAGCTCCAAGACAGTGGAATAAGAAACTGATTGATGCTCTTATTCAGATGGGATTCACTCAAATTCATTATGACTACTCGTTGTTTACCAAGAAGTCAGGAGAAGAGTTGGTGATAATTCTAGTGTATGTAGATGACTTACTAGTTACTGGAAATAATCTGGTCTTGATCAATAAAGCAAGGGAAGATTTGAAGTACAAATTCAAGATGAAAGATCTTGGAGAACTTAAGTTCTTCTTGGGGATTGAAGTAGCTAGATCACAAGAGGGAATCATGATATGCCAAAGAAAATATGCATTAGAGTAGTTTCAGAAACTGGTTTGAGTGCATCAAAGCCAGTCAATGCACCACTTGAAGTTAATCAGAAATTGACTTCTGTGGAATATGACAAAATTATATCTACGAAGACAGGACACAATGATGAAACTTTGAGAGATCCTATAGCATATCAAAGGCTAGTAGGAAAACTTTTGTACCTAACAATGACCAAGTTGGACATAGCTTTTGCAGTTCAAGTCCTTAGCCAATACATGTATTGTCCAAAAAGATCTCATATGGAAGCTGCACTGAGAGTTGTAAGATATATCAAGGGCTCACCAGGAATGGGTTTACTGATGCCATCTCAAGCTACTAGTCAACTATTTGCCTATTGTGATTCAGACTGGGGTGCTTGTCTGGAAACAAGAAAATCTGTTACTGGGTTTGGTGAAGTTTGGTGGAGCTGTAATATCCTAGAAGTCTAAGAAACAAGAGACTGTGTCAAGAAGTTCAGCTGAAGCTGAGTTTAGAAGCATGGCTGCAGAACTCACTTGGCTGATAGGGTTGTTCAGAGAATTGGGAGTGCATATTAAACAACCTATAGACCTAATGTGTGATAGTAAAGCTGCAATTCAAATAGCAGCAAATCCTATATTCCATGAAAGAACTAAACATATTGACATTTATTGTCACTTTGTAAGAGAAAGAATCACTCAAGGCATGATTAGAACTGATCATGTATCAACAGAAGCGCAACTGGCAGACATACTTACAAAAGGCTTGGGAAGATCTCAACATGAATATTTAGTAAGTAAAATTGGACTTAAGAACTTGTTTCAACCATCAACTCGAGAGGGGGTGTTAAACCAAGAAGCAAGTTGATGTAACCACAGATGAGTTAGTAGTAACTCAAGCTGTTAAGAAGTGGTCTAATCTCTAAGTACAGTACAGAATTTGAACAAAACACTGAGGGAGTAGTACTGATCAATAAAGAGGAAGAAACAGCACAGCATCATGTAAAAATATATATTGATATAAACTTTGCAAAGGTTTGTCAACTGGCTTCTTGAAGTCTAAAACGTACAAGCTAATTAATTAAGGGATGTTTGATCTAAATAAACATCGAAAACTAAAGAAGAAAGAAAGAAAACTAACAACAGTACTGAATCTTAATTAGTCGGAACTTGTTCATTTTAAAAGAAAAAAACCAAATTAAGTAGTAGTAGATTATATTTGATGATACAACATGCACATGATCAATAAGATTTACAAAGAACACGTACGATGTCCTTCACACTTGATATGACAATGAAATTAAACTTACTCATACTATACTATGTAAGCAAGACTTAACTTTGTGAGGATAACAGATTTGATGGCTTCTTGATTAGTGACATTATGAGGAACCCTAATGACAACATCTTGTTGCATCATCTCCTTGACACTTGAAACACTTGCATGGTGAATTTGAAACTCCAACTCTCGCAAGACGTTCATCAATCTGGCACATGGGTAGTTCACATTGGGTGAACGCACCCGAATCATAGCTTCTACTCCAATAATCTTCACCTCCACTTCCATTCCATACGCTGTGAACGATGAATTAATTATATTATTCGTACGATCAACTACTGCAGAAGATGCGCTATACATCTCCGTAACGGAATAATTTCTCTTTTTCTCATGAATAATTTTACTGGACTCTAATTCTTCAACTTTAGCCTTGAATTCTTCCACTTTGGCTTTGAGCTCATTAATATAAGTAACCGCATCAGCTAACAAAGAAGCTTTGTCCATTTTAGACACATTAGGGACAACGCTCCTTAGAGCATAGAACCGATGATTTAGCTTTTCCCGTCTCTGTCTCTCTGCTTCAACGTGATTTTTCACGGTTGCTCGCTCTGTCGTGCTCGAACTGGATTTTCTTCCTCGCTTTTTAGGTGAATTAGCATCCTTGTTGATAGCCGACGACTCATTATCATAGTCTGAATTTCCTGAATCGGACGATTTGTTACCCATAATTATTTCCTTCGTATTCATTTCTCTCTGAAGACTATGATCTCCTAAAGGAACAAAATTAAAACTTGAAACACCTTGTGACGGACTATTATTATTGCTTATTAATCCAAATAAAGACTTTATTAATTGGACTAATTCCAAATTTTCTGGGATAACTTGAGAGGAACCCAATTCAACAACACCATGAGGAGTAGAAATACAAACCAGAGTCCGAATTCCATGCATGTGAGCTTCTTTAGCTCTATCATAGTTATAAAGTTGTAATTCGTAATAATTATTCAGCCAAACATAGGAGCCGGAATTATAAGCGTGGACGATGAGGTCGTCCTCGGACACAAAACAATTTGGCGCTGACACCGCATAAAACATCTCCATATCGCTAACGTTACTGTCTGCTGCGTTAGCGATATGGACTTTGGCCAGCGCTAAATCGTTAGTGTCGCGGAAATGGCAGTCCCCCCACGACAAAATAAGACGGCCATTTGTGTCTTTCGACGCTTGCCAAAAGATGGCATAAACCCACCATTCTTGACGATTGTGGATTATATAATGAAGGCGTTTTTGAAGTGTATTAAGTAGTGAAGTTGAAGAAGAAGAAGAAGAAGAAGAAGAGATAAAGTCTTGCATTATTATTGAATTTCCAGAGATGAAAGAATAATACTTTTTTTTTTTTTTTTTGTGTGGAAGTGCAATATGTCATATACTAATATAAAATATTGAGACTTTTTATATAAGATCTAAAATGTGTGGTGTCATTTTTCACGTGTTGTAATTTATAGAGTTCAAGTTTAACAAACAACGTAAGTAGGATTGACCTAACTTATAGAGGGGTAAAGAAATAAATTATGTGAAATGATTGAGTTCATACTACATATCCATGGTGGACTCAATGAATGGACGGTTCAATGACCATCTCAATTTGTTCTGATTCATTGATTCCAAATATAAGATTGAAATATCATACGCTTTCTAAAGACACTATAATGGAATTTTTGACCAAAGTAAGCCGTTATTAAAATTAATTTACCAAAATAATACGTTTTTTTGAAATTTTACAAAACTAGGTTATAGTTCACAGTAACGTTTTAGGTTATATTTTATTTAAAAAAATTCAATAACAAAAAGATAAAAATCTGACAGATTAAACAGGCATAAAACGTTATTGTCAGTAACGTTTTATAATTCGTTACTCTGAGACACGTTTTACAGCTAAAAGTGACTCACAGTAACGTTTTTCTGGAATGACTGAAAATTAAAAAAAAAATCTTGTACATGCCTCGTTCAACTTTATTAAACTTTCCACTATTAAAATGAATATATATATTTTACACATAGATAAATTTCTCTTTTCTTCTCTTTTCATACATAGATAATACTTTTGCAAGAAAAATAAATTGTGAGGAGGCTTTACTACAATATCAATTAATTCCTTTGTCTCTTCTATTATGATGTAGCCATTATATTTTTTTTAATAGTTGGTTTGCTTACTTATTACATCAATTTTAATTCAATAACTTCTTTATTGATAGTCTAATATTTAATAATGATAAGAAACCGATTGGTCTAATATTTGGAAGGAATGCTATCTTAGGCTTGAATTAAGAAGATCTCTCATATATATGATTTATTTACAAATTTTGAAATTGAAATGATACAAGACAAGCTCCAATTTGTGTAAAGTCATCCTCACTTTTTTTTTCCTTTTGTTTAAAAAAAGTATTGTCTATGTGAAAAGAGAAAGAAAAGAGAAAATCATATATATTTCAAATGAAGGTACGTACAAAATATATTTATCCATTTTAATAGTGGAAATTTGAATAATGAATGAGAGATGTACAAGATTAGATTTCAATTTTCACCATTGAGAAACGTTACTTTGAGTCACGTTTTAGCTGTAAAACATGCTTCAGAATAACGAATTATAAAACGTTACTGACAATAATGTTTTATGGATGTTTACTTTGTCAGATTTTTGTCTTTTTGTTATTCATTTTTTTGAATAAAATATAACCTAAAACGTTACTGTGAACTACGTTTATACTAGTTTTGTAAAATTTTAAAAAAACGTATTATTTTGGTAAATTGAATTTTACAATAGCTTACTTTGGTCAAAAATTCCACTATAATGACATTTGTTTTTTTTCTTTATTTTTAATATTTGGACTGGAATGATAAGTTTACTTTTTTATATAGTCATATGTAAAATAATTATGAGATAATCAAATAAATTAAAATTTAGTTCATCTTAGTTAAAGTAACTTTTAGATGGATTAATGACACCCCAGCCATTTTAATCCTGTCAATTAATTCAACTCAACTGTTTAATTATTAAAAACTTGTAAATTCTATAACTATTTAGAACCCATATATATCTTGAATATTTAATGCATGGCCCCAACTGTTATATAAAGTAAGGCTGCAGAACCTCTACTATACATCGTACCAAATAGAGAATCAATATTCTTGTCAAATGTTGTCTGTCTGCAAATTTAGGAAATTTGTTTAACGTGCCGTAGTTTCAACGTAACGTTTTTTTATGAGAACGACATCATACAAACAATGCAACGAACCTCTCACCATTTTTGAGATTTAATTTGGAGATTTCCAGGGTAGAAAGAATTTATCTTTTTATTCGTAATTCTTAGAAATAAAATCCTTTCACTTAATTCAGATAAAGATAAATATTATCGTGTGCTTATTTAGATAAGTGATTTAATAAAGTGACGTTACATGTTATTAATTAGAACAACTTTCACATATAACAAATATAAAAATCATATTTGTATGTTATAACTATAGTTTGCATAATTGCGCTTTGATTTGTGTAATTCGCTAGATACATTCAATTTTATACAAATTGTTCAGTTTTGTATAAATTCATTTATACATTATAATTTGTATAATAAGATCTGTATTTGTATAATTATAAGTGCATAGGACGAAAATATATGTATTTGTATTTGTATATACATTTTTCTCTCGCTTTATACAAACACAAACACATTTTATATCGAAATGTATAAAATGACTAATTGTATACCGAATTAGAATGCAAAAAAATGGAATGTTTGCTGCGAATTACAAATAAAATAAACTATGGCTATAACATTTAATTTGAATTAATAATTTGCTATTTCATACAATTTTTCCTTTTAATTAATCAACTATGTTAAGTGCTCATAGGCTATATACAAAACATATCATGCATTTATTGACTTGTTATAAATATCAAGCTTAATAAATTTTATTTGAAGCTGCTCTTAAGTCTTAAAGGCATATTAAGATGAATACAACAATTTTAATAATTACTTATTTATTCTAGTTACTCCTATATAAGTCTACATAATGTAAATGATTAATATAAAACTTTTCTGAGCTATCTTCTCCATGGAATTAAATTAGAGTTAAATTATGATATAGAAAGTTGCTCTAGTATATCATGATAATTACCACTGACCAATACAATTATAATCTCAATCTTGATTTATTAAAGTTTTCTGGTTCATCTGTGTACAAAAAAATTGTAAATTCTCGTAATTATAAAATCATACACTAATTAGTTTAGATTAACATGTCCTTCAAGGCTTCACTGATAAATGAAAAACCCATTAAGATAATTTTATCATATATACCAAATTAATTACTAATGCAACGAACCTCTCAACTACAACAGAGGAAAAAACAAAATAATTTTGTGTTTCATGTCAACTACATGAACAAAAATAAAACAGCAGTATCATTTTTCTGAGTGTATATATCTTAAATAATCCAATAGACTCCATTTTTCTGTATTTGTCAAGTTGCATTTATCAGGCATAATCACATGGAAATCATGGCCATTAAATTGAAAGACTTTTTTTAAAAAAATAAAAATAAAATATATATATATATATATATATATATATCTGTAGCGATTTTGTCGAAGTCAACTTCTCTAATAGTATGGATCTGAAAAAAAATAAAAAATTAGTGGCTTAGTCATATAAATAAAAAATTTGGCGATAAAAATTTTTCAACCCCTTTGTTGCACGTTTGCATCTCTTTGAAAAATCGTAATAAATGAAATTAATGATGATATCCTTATACTTTTTAAATTTTTTTTAATTAACTAATAAGTGAAGGAAATGGCTACGCATGTACAACTTCTCAATTCTTTGATTTCCATTAACTTATTGTGCATTTAATATATTTGTCTAGTACCAAACTTGTTTCTTCTATTGCACTACTATTAAATTAACGCTAATCACTAATTAATGACTACATCAAACCATTCTAGTCCAATCTTGTTTGTTCCGATTAACTTAATTGACTTTTATAATAAGTACAAATTGTAATTAAAAAAAGTACCAGTTGTAAAGAAGTCATTAATTTCAAAATATCAATCAATTTAAATGAGCTCTCTGAGTACAATTTTCAATTTTCAGAAAAACAACTTGTTGAAGAAGTAGACAAACTTTGAATATGATACACAACGTTAAACCTAAAAGTCTTCAGTATCACATGGGGATGTTCACTGATGTGAGTCACGGCAACCATTCAAATATATAAATAAGTAGTACACGGATGTAAAATTTGTAATCTAATCGATTTAATTACTACATTAACTCTTTATTTTGCAAGGAATTATTTTAAAATTAGGAACTTGCTAGTATTTTTTTTTAGATTTTCAAAATATACGTTTTTTTTTTTTTGAAGAGGTCTCACTTGTAAAATTATGTATTTTAGAATTTAATATTTATAAAACTTGATTTAGTATATATTGATATTTTTTTTATCAGATATCAATTTGATGGACTCATGTGATACCCATTATGTAGTCAAAATGCTTTTTGATTTTGTTTAGGGCACGCGTGTTGTTTAATAGGAATTTGTCATTTACACATGATGTGATGTCCCCTGCTATTTATAATTTATATATGAAAATTTTATTCAAATTAATACAGCACCAAATCCTGGTTAAATGGTGACGTAGCGAATGATAAGAAATGAAAATTTTGCCTGATTTACCTCAAAAGCTATTGTAATTTGTTTAATAAAGATTGTTCATGAACATATAAAAATCAAAATATTACTAACATCTTTTTGATGTGAGCTGAGGCTCAACACTAGTTTCTTTTGCTCATCCTCCATATGCAATATCAAAATGAACATTTGAAAACATAAACAATATAAGATGTGACCCAACTTCTTGTAAAGAGGTAAACAATGAATTTAGATGATTAGTCTAATTCTAATATCATAACAAAATAAATTTTAGATCTAACTCATCCTAAAAATCAGCTCAACATGTAAATATTGTCCAATACCACTTACTGAGACCATGTCGAAATCATAGTAATTTATCTATAGTACTATCAATATAAACATAATTATCACGGAAAAAGAAAAAAAGTGAAATGCACTTTTTACAAAGGGTGCATATTATTGTGATAACATGTACTATTTTGAATCATCCCAAAATAGAAAGTCGTTTTGGGGACCAAACTGCTTGATATGTAGCGGCAATGCATTAGACAGTTGAATACTACGTAATATAATTAAAATGAAATTCGATGAGTCTGGTCATTTAACAGTTTTTTCTTTTGGTAATAAAGAGATATATTATGACAACTAGTTATTTGTTATATTTTTACACATGACACATTTTGATAGATTTTTTATTTAACTAAAAATATTGCGTCATTTTAACATGTGATATGATTTTATTAATCCTCTTACTTTACTAGGCATTTCACGTCATTTGAGCATCTACCATAAAATAACATTTTGAACTAAACCAATTGGACTCATCATTCAAAACTCAAATCAAAGGGTTAGACCACTCAAATTAGATTAGACTTAAATAACCAGTTCAATTATATTAGCTCATTCCTAATTTATTGAACTAATATATTTTGGAATTTAATTTAGTTCAAACTTCAAAGTATTTATGAATTTAAATATAATATAATTTTATTGATTACACCATGTTTTTTGTGATTTAGATAATTAAAAAATTAATTATTAGTTGATTAGTGGATAAGAACAAGTAAATCAAGTTTCGAAAATCTGAACGACATAAAACTTTTAGGTTTAGTTGCATGCGTGATGATGTGATGGATATGTGTATCTCAATTACTATCTCAGTTTCAATATTTTTAGTGTGTTAAGATGAGATTTGATCCCATCATTTCTCTGAAAATGAATGTGACGCTTATGATAGAGAACGAGCTAAATAAAGTCGATCAAAAGAGAGATTGATAGCTAGACTTGTCAAAATGGGCACATAATATCTTTATGCAAATTTCATAATAAGAAAAGTTTTATTTTATAAATTTATGTGATATCATATTTTTTAGCTGAATAATTAATGATGTAATACAATGAATAAATTGGTAAGATTTGATGGGCCAAAGCAACAATATTATGAGCTTGACAGTAATAATCTTTTCAACCAGAACCACCCATTTTTATTTGGCCACTATCTGCATATAATCACATTTTAGCATTTTTATAAACATTGCTAAAATTTATAGAGTCATTGAATCTAATAACAATTAACTAATGTCCGTTAAAAAAATTTAGCATTCTTTATTAACGTGTATATTTATTATTGCTAAAAATTATTTTTTATTATAGTATTTATCAATTACAACGCACAACAAAATATCTTAGCCTTAATAAGTTACAAGTCTTCGAATTCAGGGAAACACATAAAGGCTCGTTTAATACAAGTGGTAATAGATAATTAAATTTAGAATGAGTTTATGTCATATTTAGTTGAATAAATCACAGAATAATTCATCTAATTGGAATTAGTTATCATGTTGTTATGCTATCATTTTAATCAAATTGGATATGAAATAATATTCCTACTATAACTAATTCTTAAATAATCTCAAAATAAATTATTCCCCAACTAAACGAGCGGTACGTATATATGAAAAGATTCACATAGTACAGTGTGGCCCTAGCGACTTATACATATGGGAACACATACAATTAAGTGGACCAAGCTAAGGCTTGGACATATTTTACATGTGGGCAGCTTAGTTTTCTTTTTATTTTTATTTATTAAACGTGTTTAATTTCCAGTTACCTAGTATTCCCTTGGGCTCTGCTTATAGGCTTCTAGAATGACTAGACATTTATCTACATCAAATAGGCTGCTAAGTTAATTAGACATATAATATGTGACATCATTAAGATTTTTAAAATTGACGTACGGAGAGTAACATACATAGGGGGGGCGAATTTAGAATTTTAAGATAGCGATGATCCCACCTTTCCTCAATATCACCCGCTCAAACGCAAATAGATTGGACATATCATATTCTCATAGGCTAAAAAAACTTCACAAACCACGAAATTATATTCTTGAATTGCCGTATGCGATGAGACTTTAAATATTTACATTGTGTAGCCTAGTTTCAAGCCAAATACATTGTATGTCACTCACTCACATCTCTCCTCTATCTCCTCACCTCTATCAATTTGTTGCTATGAATTGTAATTAGAAAAATTATAGTTACTATTCATAATTATAGTTCAAACAATAACTATTTATGAAAATTCATCTACTTAAATAAGTAAGGAAAAATTGTGTATAATAGCAAACTATTTAATTCAAATTAAATGATATAAACACAGTTTGATTTAATTGTACCTCATAGCAAACTGTTGCTATTTTCCCTCTCTCCTGGTGAATCTCGCTCGCCACTCTCGTTCTCTCCCTCACCTCTCTCGCTTCTTATACAAACGCAAATGTATAAAATGCGTTTGTGTTTCTATAAAGTGAGAGAAAATTGTATATATACATATATTTTCGTTCCCCTCTCTCCCCTCTCCAAGATCTCGCTCACCAGTCTCTCCCTCGCCTCTCTCGCTTATACAAACAGAAATGTATAAATTGCATTTCTGTTTGTATAAAGCGAAAGAAAATTGTATATACACATGCAAATACATATATCTTCGTCCTATACACTTATAATTATACAATACAAATATTCCCCTGCCCAGTTCTCTTTTGTCTTTCTCTCTTTCTCGCTTTATACAAACAGATTATACAATTGATCTTTTGTATATGTATACCGAAACAGAAACAGATTATATACAACTGCTTTCTTTTGTATATGTATAGCAAAATATACATATTTATGTTTGTTATTGAGCGCAATTATGCAAACTATAGCTATAGCATACAAATATGATTTTTGTGTTTGTTATATGTGAAAGTTGTTCAATAAGTAAAGTTTCCATTTTTTTCACTCCTATTTACAAGTTCAGTAAGCCCAATATTGCAATGACACGGTCATATAATCCAGGGGCTTTAGTTGGGCCTAAGGATTTTGAGCCAGTCAGATGGATTCAAAGTTTGTTTATAAATTGAAATACAAAAGTAATATGTACCCAAAAAAACAATTATTGTAAATTAATTAACTTCAATAAATTCAAAACTAATTATATCATTGCCTTTCAAAAGTTGTAGATCACCCCAACTTTTATTTGTGTATGTTTGACATAATTTGATTTCATAATATCATAATTAAACTCAATTATCAATTATATAGACTTCAGATTGGACTGTATTTATTTCCTTGAAGTGTAAATTGATTATCATTAATTGCTAAGTTGACTAAATTTTAATTTATTTTTGTTTTAAATAGCTGTACTTTGCTTTCATCTAGCATCTCCCAGATACAAATTAGATAAAAGAAAAAAAATTGTAGTGAACAAATGAATTTGACAAAGATTGTAGTAGCATTATTTTTCATAGTGATTTTTGTAGCAAATGTTGAAGGCACTAGTGAGCGGAAAATGTCTTGTATAACATTTTGTCAAATATTTTGTATCCCTAATATTTTTTGCAGGTATAAAAAATGCCTGAGACGCTGTCAAGTTCAATTGAGCGTTGCTCCCCGCTTAAACAGACAAGTTGATCGGAAGCTGCTTCAATGAGTCTAATAAAATATGCTAACATAAAATATAAAGTACTGAAAACAAAACTAGGGAAAATATGTTATCTTGATGGATCCAATCGTAATCAAGATTGTATGTTTTTAATGAAGTAATGTGTTTATGATGACAACTCCATCATTTCGTTTTCAACTTTCTTAATTTATAGTCTATTTGTCACCTCTAATAATTAATCGGAAAAACAATCCCTCCTATCGAGAGAAAGATAGGAGATGACAGATACAACCTCTATTTATCTAAAAAAGATGTCATCCGTCCAGTGTCAGTGAATTAATTTTATCACTTTATGTATTACACAATAATCATAAAGTTTTTTTTATGTTTACATTTTGGTAAGCAAAACTCGAAAGGTAGTTTGGGCCGCGAATCAATGTCCAATTGGGCTTCCCAAAGGATGCTTAACTTATTTACTTTCTTTAACTTTTACAAAAATCTACTTTTATATGTTTAAAAAAAATAACTTCTAAAATTTGTGGGAGTACATATAACAATTTATCAAATATTTGCTTTATTATTTAAGGGTGAAATAAAATAAAATAAAAAATAAAAAATTATTACCAAATAAATATATATATAAAGTCATGTTTTAATTGCAATTGACAAGAAAAGAGTGTCAAGCAAAACAATAATCCACTCTAATAAGTTTCGGTTTCAAGCCCTGCGAATTATTGAGAGATCCACTCATGATTTGAATTTAGTAGAAATTCCAATGTATATTGGTACTCCGCCCATCCACCGCTTCTCTGCCAGAATATTGCCAGAGTTCTGCCAAATAGCAAATGAATATATATGTTGATTTTTTTCTTTGTTGGAATTTTATCCCATAATCCTTCTGACAAAATGGCACATCATAACACCCTATAGACTAAATTAGTAATAACTAGCCTATTTTTAAATTTTTTTAGCAAGAAAAAGACTTTATTTTATTTATTTGGCATTGAATAGTTATTTTTCTCTTCTTTTTTTTAAATGTATTTTTGTTTTCCTTATTTTTCTCAAACACACGTTTGATTGCTATTTTTTTTTTCTTGGAAAAGAAAAAAATTATTGTTTTATTATCCCTATTTTTATCTCTTTTTTTATTTTGTCAACACTTTTAAAATAGAGTTCTTTTCTTTTTTGTCTCCTTTTTCTTTTTCCATAATTCTTTTCATACGTATATTTGATTCTCTCCCTAATTTTCAATTCTTCTCCTTAATTCAATCTGTTTATGAAAATCAAATATAACAATATGTTTTTTCATGGATACTTCTAAAAATCATCTTTATATATAATCTTGTTCTTGTCCAATTAATTGTTGAATTTCATGATTTGTAGAATTGAAGTTTTTTCAATTTTGTTTTTGTGAAAATTTAGGTTATTCAACCTTCTTTTGTTTTCTTTCTAAAATCCTTTTCATATGTATATTTGCTTCTCTTCTGAATTTTCTCTTATTCTCCTTAATTTACTCTGTCTATGCAAATCAGATATAATTGTATGTTTATCGATTGATCCTTTCAATAATTTCTTTTAATATATAATTATGTAGCATTTCTTGTGTAACACCCCGTATTCGAAACAGACCAAAAATGCAGATTTTGAGAAGTTTCAGGTGCAACCCACGATTGCCATCCACGGACCGTAGGTCAGACCACGGCCCGTGCTGGTGGTCCGTGGTTCAACACTGAAACCCCTCCCAGACCCAGCTCAGAAAATTGGCTAA
>JAJOOH010017780.1:0-43542 GCA_029582605.1 Solanum gracilifrons
CTGGTAGATGCACCAGAGAAGATTGAGAATGTCCTAACCACTGAGCAGGATCCATCGGCTAAGAGGAATGCGTTTCTGATGCTCTTCCAATGTGCTCAGGAGCGTGCCATCAATTACCTCTTGACTCATGTTGATAGAGTTTCTGATTGGGGCGAGTTACTTCAGATGGTTGTATTGGATTTGATTCGAAAAGTTTGCAGGACAAACAAAGCGGAGAAAGGGAGGTATATCAAAATTATTATATCATTGTTAACGTCCCCTTCTGCTGCTGTTACATATGAATGTGCTGGAACTCTTGTTTCTTTATCTTCTGCCCCAAGTGCTATAAGAGCTGCAGCCAACACCTATTGTCAACTTCTTCAATCTCAAAGTGACAACAATGTTAAGCTTATTGTGCTTGATCGACTGAATGAATTGAAATCTTCGCATAAAGATGTCATGATTGATATGATAATGGATGTCCTTAGAGCACTTTCCAGCCCGAACCTTGATATCCGTAGAAAAACACTTGACATTGTTCTTGAATTGATCACTCCCAGGAATATCAATGAGGTTGTTCTCACACTGAAGAAAGAAGTTGTGAAAACTCAAAGTGGTGAGCTTGAGAAAAATGGTGAGTATCGCCAAATGCTCATCCAAGCCATTCATTCATGTGCCATAAAGTTCCCAGAAGTGGCAAGCACTGTGGTCCATCTATTGATGGACTTCTTGGGCGACAGCAACGTTGCTTCAGCAATTGATGTGGTCGTTTTTGTCCGGGAGATTATTGAAACAAACCCAAAATTAAGGGTTTCCATTGTGACAAGGTTACTAGACACTTTCTACCAAATTCGAGCAGCACGTGTTTGTTCCTGTGCCCTTTGGATCATTGGAGAGTATTGTCTTTCTCTCTCTGAAGTTGAGAGTGGCATCACAACTATCAAGCAGTGCCTCGGAGACCTACCATTTTACTCAGTTTCTGAGGAAAGTGAAGCTGCTGATTCTTCAAAAAAGACTCAGCAAGCAAACTCCATTACTACTTTGTCATCTAGAAGACCAGCTGTACTTGCTGATGGGACATATGCTACTCAAAGTGCTGCATCTGAAACTGCTTTCTCTCCCCCGACAGTTGTTCAAGGATCTTTAACCACTGGAAACTTGAGATCCCTTCTTCTCACGGGTGATTTCTTCCTGGGAGCAGTTGTTGCTTGTACACTGACTAAGCTCATTCTGAGGCTGGAAGAAGTTCAACCATCAAAACTTGAAGTGAACAAAGCAACAACAAATGCATTACTGATCATGGTCTCAATGATACAGCTAGGGCAGTCTCATGTTCTTCCTCACCCAATGGACAATGATTCTCATGACAGAATAGTTCTTTGCATAAGATTGCTCTGTAATACGGGCAACGAGGTTAGGAAGATTTGGTTGAGCTCTTGTCACGAGAGTTTTGTTAATATGCTTTCTGATAAACAACTACGAGAGACAGAGGAGATCAAAGCAAAGGCACAAATTTCTCACTCCCAGCCAGATGACCTCATTGATTTCTACCATTTGAAGAGTAGGAGGGTAAGAAATTTCTATCTGAAACATTATGTGTTTGGAGGATACGGGAGGTTCTCTTTTCTAGTTCCTGCTTATACTTCACTTGCTATCTACTGAAAATGTTAATTAGTAAACCTGTTGTTAACTGACCAGCATATCAAACAGTCTGATCTTGCATTCATAATCCTTACTCTGTTTTCGTTCAGGCCCTACATGGGTCATTCTCATCTTGTCTTATTTTTCCATCTTGCCGAACCACATACCCATCTGGGATCTTGGGTGTTATTTCTGCCCATCGAGGAAAAGTAAAGTAGTTTATTTCTGGTGTTTCTCAGTGTTTTCATGGCTTAGTTTTTGACCTTTATCTCCATGATAGTATTTCAATCAAATAATTAGAGTTATACATGTGTGTTTTGGTGAGTCTCTTTTAAGCATGGGGAGTAAAAAAAATGATTAAGTTATTCTTAAAAAAGAATGTATTAGGTGTGATGTGTCTTTATAATTTAACAATAGAGTAAATTGGAAATCTTTCCCTAATTTATATGTGGTGCAAAAATTGGACTTTCTAATACTGACAGCACTTTCTGGAGTATAACTTAACTTGCCTTGCACCTGACCTGTCTATAGAAAGTAAGAAAAATTGAGCATTCACGCTAACTCTAATTTCTGAGTTTTTTGTTTTAGATTATGCTAATCGACTACATTTGGCATTTCTTTCAAAATTGTTCTGGAAAACAGTTTTCTTGAGTCCAGGGTCTATCAGAAACAACCTCTTTACCCCTCAAAGATAGGGGTAAGGGTTGTGTACACCCTCCCTCCCCCAGACCCTACTTGTGGGACTATACTGGGTATGTTGTTGTAATTGACTACATTTCACTTTAAATGCATGACTGTAAGATCTCATTGGCAATTGATACCGTATCATTTTTCTTTCTTTCTAGCACCATTAAAATGGAGAAAAGTTTCATAACGAAACAGATTCCTTTTGTTGTTTCTCGAGTTTTATTCAATTTAAAATGAAATAGTTTTGTTTTCCAGCTAATTCAATAATATTTTCATTCTATGTAACAAATTAAAAAGAAAATAAATGTCATAAATATGGTTATATAGACAAATAACTCTTATTACAGTCTTAAATCTGTCTACATATTAGAGGTTTGGGGTGGTTTTGGTGCCAATTGGGTTTTGTTTCTCCAAAAATTGTGAATGAATGAAAATGGACTTTGAGCCCCAAAAAGGTTGATAATTAGGCCATGTGGATTGTGGAAAGCACGAGCTTTTCCATCCACAATGATGGTGTTAAGACTTAAAGAGAAGGTCGTATGGTTGCACATGTTCCTAAGGTTATTGTATTACATGTGCAGCTAAAACGTGTAGGACAAAATTACTTTTTGTTGCTATAAAAAAAAGGGGTAGGATACAAAATGTAGGCTCTTTATAAATTAATATAACGAAGACACAATTTGCTCTAGTCCCCACTATGCAATCCCTATCACCTTCTCCATTTGTCCTCCCACTAAAGAATGTTTGACTGTAACTTAATTACACCATATTCCTCCATCCCAAACAAGTTACAGTCGGCTATATGAATCTTCACTATCCATGCCTCGTCTTAATTGAAAAGAACCTATGTTACTTTAAGGTTCAAGTTATTTTTATCATTCTCCTTATTTAACTAATTTGTGCAGTAGTTTCTAAATCATGTGAGAGTTTGTCTAGTTAATTCATTTTTTTCTCCCTTGGTGCTTAGAATCAATGCAATAGTTGCTTCTCCATGTCCTAACTAAACATATGTATGCTAGGGAATGAGCCAACTGGAGTTGGAAGATGAAGTCCAGGATGATTTGAAACGTGCCACTGGAGAATTCGTCAAGGACGAGAATGATGCTAATAAGCTAAGCCGGGTACTGCAGCTTACAGGATTTAGTGATCCTGTTTATGCTGAAGCATATGTAACAGTTCATCACTATGACATTGTCCTAGATGTTACCGTAATAAATCGAACCAAAGAGACACTTCAGAATTTGTGTTTGGAACTGGCAACAATGGGTGATCTTAAGCTCGTTGAGCGTCCACAGAATTATACTTTAGCTCCTGAGTCAAGCAAGCAGATAAAAGCTAATATCAAGGTGTCTTCTACCGAGACTGGAGTGATTTTTGGTAACATTGTCTATGAGTCTTCAAATGTGCTTGAGCGAACTGTTGTTGTGCTCAATGATATCCATATTGACATCATGGATTACATCTCTCCTGCTGTTTGCAGTGAGGCTGCTTTTAGAACTATGTGGGCTGAATTTGAGTGGGAAAACAAGGTAGAATGCCATTCTTTATTTTTTCACAATCATTTGATAGTTCTTTTTTTGCTGCTTCTAATTCTCTAAGCCTTTTGATGTCATAAAAGATCTGTTCCTTTGAGTTGGAGAAATTGAGACAAAGTCTTCTTTTGTTTTGATGAATTATGTCACATGATTTCTGGGTTTTTTTGGGTGCCTTCAAAATTCGGGTTACAAGTGGGTTTTACCAAATATTTTTTGGGAAATTAGTGGTCCGAAGGTGATATAATTCTCTAGAAAATATGTTTCTTTGATGTGTGTTCTTGAATCTTTATCTTTTAATGAAGTTGTTTGATTTAATAAGTACATCATTTGAGTCTATTAGACTCTCGTGTGGACTGTTCTGTGTCCTACTGTGAAAATGACAGAGCAACAGACACATGAATTATAATTTTATGCACTGATGAATAACCCAGACTGAAGTGGTCTGTGTCCACCTCAGGCTAATATTATACTTTGCAGGTTGCTGTCAACACTGTCATTCAAGATGAAAAAGGATTTCTTGACCATATTATCAAATCAACCAACATGAAGTGCCTGACCGCACCGTGAGTTCTCTGGTCACTTGTTATGTGCTATATTATGGAAATTGCTGTTTGATTTTTTTTTAATTTGCATTTTCTTATTTCTTGTTTTGTTTTTATTGATATCACATACAATCTACATTGTAGAGTGTGTATATATTCTTCATAGACAACATTTGTTTAACTGTATGGTGATGCTGCACAAACTGTTGGAACAAGCCTTGTTTTTTTTACTTCCGTAGAATTTTTTTAACTTCATCTACAAGAATCATATTGTGTTGACCAAGAAATGAGATTCTTTTTTCCAAATTACATTTGTCTAGTACTCTTCTAATTGAGGGTTACTACTTAGTTTCTTTTTCTATCATCTCGAGATCAGTTTCTTTATTGTAACAGTTTTTCATCTACACTTGTTGAATGTAAATTAATTGCACCAAATTTAGAAGATATTCAAATGGATGTTTCAGGTTCACAATTACTTTAAGGTTAGTTTTTGTTTTTCACCAGCTGCATATGTCAGGCAGTATTTAGTATACATCTCTGCATATATATATATGTGCACATGTGTAATTGTGTGTCGAAATATATTTATAAGTTCCTTGTATCATGTTGGAGTTACCTGTGAGTTGATTTTTCAAGAGAAAGAAGTAACATGTTTCTTGTTTGTTGCTTAAGTCATTTAAGTCCTGTTTCCTTGTGGTGCATGGCTGTTGATCAATGTATAACTTTTCCGGTATTTGCTTTCATACATAATTCCAGATCTGCTCTGGAAGATGAATGTGGATTCCTTGCTGCTAATCTTTATGCAAAGAGTGTGTTTGGAGAGGATGCTTTGGTGAATTTGAGCATTGAAAAGCAATCAGATGGCAAGCTGAGTGGTTATATTAGGATAAGAAGCAAAACACAAGGAATTGCTCTTAGCTTGGGAGACAAAATAACACTCAAGCAGAAGGGAGGCAATTGATCTAATCGTGTTGTTATGGTCCTCTCCTAGACAGCAACGGTATCCTACTTCATCTTTAAAGACATTTTACAACTTAATTGTCTTTGCCTCGTATGTTTCCATTGAATTGTTAGTTTAGGTGGGCTTTGCATTTCTGCAGTTTCTGGAAACCACACGGAAACGTATACAAAATATCTATATATTAGAAGTGTGTTTTAGATATCACTCCCTGGGTACCATTTTTTTTTTTGAACTCGGTAACTTTACTCCCTGGGTACCATTTTAATGTGACACAGATCAGAGTTGTTAATTGTATCAGTATCAGTCTCAGTCGAAGTAATTGGTTAACAATTTGTTGAACAAGTTTGTTTGACTAGGAACTCATTGCATTGTTTACTAACGTAAGTGTCGTTTTCTAGGTGGATGGCTTCTATGAGTACCCTCTAATCGGTTTTCCCTGTTTGCAGGTTATTAAAACATGAATCTGAGACTCCTTCACATCTCCCATTTGTAGCTTGGAGGAGTGCTGGGGTTATTGAGTAAACCTGTAGAAATTGTATTACTGCACTTTTAGATTCGGATACGCCAAATTCGAGCATTTTACTCTTATTTGAGGACATTTTTTTTGTAGAGAAATTGCAAGAGAGTAGTGCTGTTTTATCTGTGTGTTGTAATTTAAATGAATTTGGTACAAGTCACTCTTTGCCTGTTACTTTCTGTAACTTCCAATTCCTGATTTCCATTTTTGTGTAAACAAAGTCAACTCAGTTTCCAGTGCCATATTATATATTGAAATTTTAGTTAGTTTCCTTCTTTCACATTCTCTTGCTCTATTCCATGTTTGTGTATATGTCCATGATTTTTTATTTTTTTTTACAATTTTGGGGTCACGAAATAGGAATTTAAGGTTATCTCCACTTTTCATTTGTATTAGTCCATGATATTTTTGGAGTATTGTTGTACCAAGTTCATATTTTATGGATCCATCCATGAAGACCTACTTATTAGGAATTTTGGGGCCACAAATAGGTATTCAAGATTATCTCGACTTTTCGTGTGTATACTATTAGTTCATGAATTTTTTTTTAGAGTATTGTTAACACAATTTTCTTGACCTAAATTTTTTTGGGTCCATCCGAGATGACCAGTTGCCAATTGAATCATATTTTGACCATTATTTTCATATCCGTAATAGTGCGAAAAGAAGGCCCGGCTCCAAGTTATTCAAGAATAGTGGCGTAGAGCTTCTCGATTCCCATGCTTATTCAGGATCCATGCCACTTTTTCTTTTTGAATTTTGGAGCCATAAAATATGAATTCAAAATTATCTTTACTTTTCGTGTGTATTAGTTTATGAATTTATTAGAGTATAGTTAACCCAAACTTTTTAACCTTAAATTTTATGGGTCCATCCGTGATGACCTATTGAACGATTCTCATAGCCTATTCATGATCCACACCACTATTTTTTGAAATTTTGGAGCCAAAAAATAGGAATTCAAGATTATATGTATTTTTCGTGTATATTAAGCTATTAGTTTTTTAGAGTATTGCCAACCCATACTATGTGACCTCAAATTTTATGGGTCCATCCATTTATGACGATATATGGAATGTTACATCGCTTTTTTTTTTTTGGAATTTTGGAGCCAAAAAATAGAAGTTCAAAATTATCTCGACTTTTCGTATGTATTTGACCACACTTTTTATGTTGTATTGCTGAACCATACTTTTTCGCCTCAAATTTTATGGGTCCATCCATGACGATCTTTTTTAGAGTTTTGGGGCCACAAAATAAGAATTTAATATTATTTTAACTTTTTGTGTGTATTAGTCCATTGATCTGGTGCTCCAAGAAATCGATTTTTTTTCTCAAAACACTTTATGAGAACCTCCGTAATGAGTTGGAGAACCTTCATGTATACTCACATGATTTTTTTAACACATATTTTCGCATTTACAAACAACTTTTTTAACAATCGTCCAAATTTCTTGATTTTTCGTGTGTATTATTAGCCCATGGATCTAACACAGGAGCACCCAATTTTTTATCTCAAAAAACTTTATGAGGACCTCCGTAATGAGTTGGGAAACCTTCATATATACTCGCACCATTTTTAATGCACATTTTCCTATTTACAAGTCCTTTTTTAAGAATCGCCCAAATTCCCCGATTTTTCGTGTGTAATGCCCATGGATCTAGCGCCCGGAGCACCCAATTTTTTTTTCAAAAAAAACTTTATGAATACCTCCGTAATGAGTTAGGGAACCTTCACGTATACTCATACCATTTTTTTAACGCTCATTTCCGCATTTACAAGCCTTTATTAAGAATCGCCAAAATTTTCTGATTTTTTGTGTGTATTAACCCATTGATCTGGAGCCTAATGCTACCCAAAAGTTTTTTTCTCAAATTTTTTTATGAGGACCTCCGTAATGAGTTGAGAAACCTTCCCGTATACTCACACCATTTTTAACGCTCATTTCCGTATTTACAAGCCCTTTTCTAAGAATCTCCCAAATTCCCCAATTTTTCGTGTGTATTAGCTTATGGATCTGGCACCCAGAGCACCCAATTTTTTTTCTTTAAAAAACTTTATGAGGACATCCGTAATAAGTTGGAGAACCTTCACGTATACTCACACCATTTTTTTAACGCCCATTTCCGCATTTATTAGCCTTTTATTAAGAATAGCCCAAATTCCCCAATTTTTCGTGTGTCTTAGCCCATTGATCTGGCGCCCGAATCACCCGAAAAATATATTCTCAAAAAAATTATGAGGACCTCCGTAATGAGTTGGGGAACCTTCACGTATACTCACACCATTTTTTTAATGCTCATTTCCGCATTTATTAGTCATTTTTTAAGAATCACCCAAATTTTCTTATTTTTCGTGTGTATTAGCCCATGGATCTGACGCCTAAATCACCCAAAAAAAAATCTCGAAAAAATTAAGAGGACCTTCGTAATGATATGGGGAACCTTCACGTATACTCACACCATATTTTTAACGTCCATTTCCGCATTTACAATCCCTTTTTTAAGAATCACTTTAATTCTACGATTTTTCGTGTGTATTAGCCCATGGATCTGGCGCCCGGAGCACCAAAATTTTTTTTTCTCAAAAAACATTATGAGGACCTCTATAAAGAGTTAGGGAACCTTCACGTATACTCACACCATTTTTTTAATGTCCATTTCTGCATTTATTAGCCCTTTTTTCAGAATCACCCAAATTTCCCAATTTTTCGTGTGTATTAGACCATGGATCTGGCGTCCGCAGCACCAAAAAACAATTCTCAAAAAACTTTAGGAGGACCTCCGTAGTGAGTTAGGGAATCTTCACATATACTCACACCATTTTTATAATGCTCATTTTTGCATTTATTAGCCGATTTTTAAGAATCCCCCAAATTCCCCAATTTTTCGTGTGTATTAAATCCCATGGATTTGGCTCTCGAATCACCAAAAAAAAATTCTCAAAAAAATTATGAGGACCCCCGTAATGAGTTGGGAACTTTCACGTATACTCACACCATTTTTTTAACGCTCATTTCCGCATTTACAAGACCTTTTTTAAGAATCGCCCAAATTCTCCGATTTTTCGTGTGTTTAGCCCATGGATCGTCCGGAGCACCAATTTTTTTTTCTCAAAAAACTTTATGAGGACCTTAGTAATGAGTTGGGGAACCTTCACGTATACTCACACCATTTTTTAACGCTCATTTTCACATTTATTAGCCCTTTTTGAAGAATCGCTCAAATTCCCCAATTTTTCATGTATATTAGCCCATAGATCTGGCGCTCGAATCACCTAAAAAAAAATTCTTAAAAAACTTAATGAGGACATCTGTAATGAATAGGGGAACCTTCACATATACTCACACCATTTTGTAATGCCCATTTCCGCATTTCCAAGCCTTGTTTTAGGAATCGCCCAAATTCTCTAATTTTTCGTGTGTATTAGCCGATGAATCTGGCGTTCGGAACACCAATATTTTTATCTCAAAAAACTTTACGAGGATTCCGTAATGAGTTGGGGAACCTTCACGTATACTCACACCATTTTTTTAACACCCATTTCCTCATTTACAGTCCCTTTTTTAAAAATCGCCTAAAATTTTCTGATTTTTCGTGTGTATTAGACCATGGATCTGGTGCCCGCAGCACAAAAAAAAATTCTCAAAAATTTTTAGGAGGACCTCCGTAGTGAGTTGGGGAACTTTCACGTATACTCTTACTATTTTATTAACGTCCATTTGCGCATTTATTAGCTCGTTTTTAAGAATCGCCCAAAATTCTCAATTTTTCGTGTGTATTAGCCCATAGATCTGGCCCCCGAATCACCAAAAAGTATTTTCGCAAAAAAATTATGAGGACCTCCGTAATGAGTTGAGGAACCTTCACGTATACTCGCACCATATTTTTAATGCTCAGTTCTGCATTTACAAGTCTTTTATTAAGAATCACTTAAATTTCCTGATTTTTCGTGTGTATTAGCCCATTGATCTGGCACCCGAAGAACCCAATTTTTTTTCTTTCAAAAAACTTTATGATGACCTCCGTAATGAGTTGGGGAACCTTCACATATACTCACACCATTTTTTTAACTTCTATTTTCGCATTTACAAGCCTTTTTTTAAGAATCCTCCAAATTCTCTTATTTTTCGTGTGTTAATAATTAGCCCATAAATCTTGCGTCCGGAGCACCCAAAATTTTTATGAGAATCTCCGAAATGAGTTGGAGAACCTTCATGTATACTCACACCATTTTTGTAACACCCATTTCCACATTTAGAAACCCTCTTTTAAGAATTGCCCAAATACCTCGACTTTTCGTGTGTATTAGCCCATGGATCTGGCTCACAAGCACCCAAAATTGTTTTCTCAAAATACTTTATGAGGACCGCCGTAATGAGTTGGGGAACCTTCACGTATACTCACACCATTTTTAACGCTCATTTCCGCATTTACAAGCCCTTTTTGAAGAATCGCCCAAATTTTTCAATTTTTCGTTTGTTAAAGCCCATGGATTTAGCGCCCAGAGCACCCAATTATTTTTATTCAAAAAACTTTATGAGGACCTCCGTAATGAGTTGGGAACCTTCACGTATACTCACACCATTTTTTTAACTCCCATTTTCACATTTACAAGCCTTTTTTTAAGAATCAATCAAATTTATCGATTTTTCGTGTGTATTAACCCATGGATCTGACGCTCTGAGCACCAAAAATTTTTATCTCAAAAAACTTTATGTAGACCTCCGTAATGAGATGGGGAACATTCACTATACTCACATCATTTTTTTAACGCTCATTTCCGCATTTACATGCCCTTTTGTAAGAATCGCCCAAATTTTCAAATTTTTCGTCTGTATAAGCCCATGAATCTGGAGCCCAAAGTACCCAAAAAAAATTCTCAAAAATCTTTATGAGGACCTCCGTAATGAGTTGGGGCACCTTCACATATACTCACACTATTTTTAACTCCCATTTCCGTATTTATGAGTTCTTTTTTAAGAATCGGATAAATTTCTCAATTTTTCGTGTGTATTAGACCATGGATCTAGAGCCCAGAGCCCAAAATTGTGTTCTCAAAAAACTTTGTGATGACCTCCGTAATGAGTTGGGGAACTTTCACGTATACACCTGCCATTTTTTTAACGCTCATTTCTGCATTTACAAGTCATTTTTTAAGAATCACCCAAATTTCCCAATTTTTCATGTGAATGCCCATGGATTTGGCGTCCGAAGCACCCAAAAAGTTTTTCTCAAAAAAATTTATGAGGACCTTTGTAATGAGTTGGGGAACCTTCACGTATACTCACATCATTTTTTTAACGCTCATTTCCGCATTTACAAGTCATTTTTAAGAATCGCCCAAATTCCCCAATTTTTCGTGTGTATTATC
Source organism: Solanum gracilifrons (assembly GCA_029582605.1). NCBI lineage: Eukaryota > Viridiplantae > Streptophyta > Magnoliopsida > Solanales > Solanaceae > Solanum > Solanum gracilifrons. The sequence goes on from JAJOOH010017780.1 coordinate 11,237, forward strand.
CCATGGATCGAGTGCCCGGAGCATCCAAAAAAATTTGAGAAAAAAATTTATAAGGACCTCCGTAATGAGTTGGACAACCTTTACGTGTACTTATACAATTTCTTTAATGCTCATTTTCGCATTTACAAACTCTTTTTTAAGAATCGTCGAAATTTCTCGATTTTTCGTGTGTATTAACCCATGGATTTGGTGCCCAGAGCACCCAAATATATTTTTTCTCAAAACACTTTATGAGGACCTCTGTAATGAGTTTGGGAGCCTTCATGTATACTCACACCATTTTTTTATTGTCATTTCCACATTCACAAGCCTTTTTTTAAGAATCGCCCAAATTTAGCCCATGGATCTGGCATCCAGAGCACATAAAATTTTTTTCTCAAAAGATTATATGAGGACCTCCGTAATGAGTTGGGGAACCTTCACGTATACTCACACCATTTTTTAACACCAATTTCTCCATTTACACGCCTTTTTTTAAAATCCCCCAAATTCCATGGTTTTTCGTGTGTATTAGACCATTGATCTAGCGCCCGGAGCACTCCAAATTTTTCTCAAAAAACTTTATAAGGACCTCTGTAATGAGATGTGGAACCTTCACATATACTCACAACATTTTTAATGTCAATTTTCGCATTTACAAGCATTTTTTTAAGAATCCCCCAAATTTTCCAATTTTTCGTGTGTATTAGCCCATTGATTTGGCGGCCGGAGCACCCAAATTTTTTTCTTAAAAAACATTATGAAGACCTCCGTAATGAGTTAAGGAATCTTCACGTATACACACACCATTTTTTAACGCACATTTCCGCATTTACAAGCCCTTTTTTAAGAATCACCTAAATTCCTCAATTTTTCATGTGTATTAGCCCATGAGTCTGGCGTCCGGAGCACCCAAAATTGTTTTCTCAAAATTATTTATGAGGACCTGCGTAAATGAGTTGGGGAACATTCATGTGTATTCACTATCTTTTTAACGCCAATTTCTTTATTTACATGCCCTTTTTAAAAAAATTTCCCAAATTTCTCGATTTTTTGTGTGTATTAGCCCATGGATCTGGCGCCCGGAGGACCCAAAAGTTTTTTCTCAAATTTTTTTAAGAGGACCTCCATAATGAGTTAGGAAACCTTCACGTATATTCACACTATTTTTAACTCTCATTTTCTGCATTAACAAGCCTTTTTTTAAGAATTGACCACACTCCCTGATTTTTCGTGTGTTAAAGCCCATGGATCTGGAGCCTAGAGCTCCCAAATTTTTTTCTCAAAATTTATTATAAGGACCTTCGTAATGAGTTAAGGAACCTTCACGTATATTCACACCATTATTTTAATGCTCATTTTCGCATTTACAAGCCTTTTTTTATGAATCACCTAAATTCACCGATTTTTCGTGTGTATTAGCCCATCAATCTAGCTCCCGGTGCACCCAATTTTTTTTCTCAAAAAACCTTATAAGGACCTCATTAATGAGTTGAGGAACCTTCACGTATACTCACACCATTTTTTAACTCCCATTTCCGCATTTACAAGCCCTTTTTTAAGAATCACCCGAATTAGCCCATGAATCTTATCACCCGGAGCACCCAAAAAAAAATTCTCAAAAAACTTTATGAGGACCTTCGTAATGAGTTGTGGAACCTTCACGTATACTCACACTATTTTTTTAACGCCATTTCCACATTTACTAGCCCTTTTTATGAATCGCTCAAATTTCCCGATTTTTGGTGTGTATTAGCCTATAGATTTGGCGTCCGGAGCACCCAAAAAAAAATTCTCAAAAATTTTTATGAGAACCTCCGTAATGAGTTGGGGAACCTTCACGTATACTCACATTATTTTTTCAACTCCATTTCCGCATTTACAAGCCATTTTTTAAGAATCGCCCAAATTCCCCAATTTTTCGTGTATCCATGGATCTGGCGCCCAGAGCACCCAAAATTATGAGGACCTCCGTAATGAGTTGGGGAACCTTTACGTATACTCACAATTAGTCCATGATTTTTTTGGATTTTATCAACCTAAACTTTTTTACCTAAAATTTTACAAGTCCATTTGTGACAACCTATTGAATGATTCCCATAACATATTCATAATCCACACTACTTTTTCTGAATATTAGAGCCACAAAATAGAAATTCAAGATTATCTCAAGTTTTCGTGTGTTAATATTTGTCAATGAATTTTATATAGTATTGCCAACTAACACATTTTTACAGGATCTACACCTCCAAATGTCCAATACATGTACATTATTGAACCTTTTGAATAACAACCATAGATCTTACGAAAAATGAACATTTTCATAGCAAAGATATAAAATACTTCAAAAATATTTCATAATCGACGTACTTCTTCACATAAAAAAAAGCATATTGAGACATGGCAAATTACATCTTGTTGCGTTACATCTAAAGAAGACACTTTTCACTAGAACGTTTACTAGTATAATTCATCGCGAACAGCCAGAAGAAGAGCTCGTAGCTTAATTTTCTCTTCTTCTCGTTATAGCTAAAATACAAACTCAAAAATGTCGATACAAAATGTAGGGTGGTGACTACAACAGGAAATCCGTATCAGATGTAATCTTGAGTGTAGTTGGTATGTATATGCCAAAACAGCAGACGGGGAAAACCAAAATCGCCAAATAGTATACGTATCATCACATCACTTGAGTTGAGGTTGGATAGAGTCCAAGACAACACACAGCTTACACTGTGACTTAGCAGCGCTTGAGATGTTCAACACTGGCAGAGATGTCTCTTGAGTTCTTGCAGCAAAACAGACTTGACACTTTCGGAAGAATGCTATTGGATTTCTTATAGCATACTGCATTCTGTTTGTCAAACTGCCAAAGGCGTCCCATAGTTTTTCTGCATTCTCAAATCGACGATATATCCAAGGGAATACAGCTTAAAGAATGTCCCAGCAGACGAATTAGTCTCAATATGAGATGTTTTTCTTATGACATTGTAATTATGTCATGTACAACATACCATTGCCTTGGCAAATTTAGGCATTTATATGAAAATTGATATGGATTCAAGACATGTCCTTATGTTTGATTGAGAAATGCCTTCAGAACAAAAGTCCTACTTACCCGCTCAATTGGTGAACATTAGCTTTTAAGATGTCATCAAAGATAATTGGATGACGATTGCATTGTCGATCTCTTTCTTTACCATGAACTGCATCAAGTCTGCAGATGGTAAAATGTCAACGAATGATCATTGAGAGTGAAACATTTATCCTGTACTGCAAATTGTATCACTTCATAAAGCACAAAACATCCCTAAATTATAAGTCAGATGTGGAAAAGCATTATAACGGTTTTACCAAACATGCTCAAGACTTTTGATTCATCCAAGTCAAATTTTCTGTTCGTGTAATCTATGCTGTTAACGTCCTTCTCAAGAACAAAACAGATTGTACAAGCACACATACTATGTAGCAGATAAGCAGACTTGCCTCAGATACACTATTCCAGGTTAGTCGTATTCCAATGTGCTAACGGCTGCAGTCAGTATGTCATAAGCACTTCGAATTTTATGTCTTTCTTCAATTGTCATTGTAATATCCTCAGAAGACTGCAAACACAAAATTGATTACATGTAATTGCACGACCAAATGAAGCCCAATACTGGAAACATAGAACCAGCGAAGTAGTCCCCCATCGCCTGTCTTTTCCCCTTTTCACTGAACAAACCAATACACAGTTTTGTTCAACAATCTTAATGGAATTAGTTCTTAGTAGGTGTTATTGCACAAATACATCAAGTAAATGATCCTTTCTTCATATTAGACCTGAAAGAGAAACTTCTTACTCTTGAAAGCTTGAAGTTCGTGATAAATGACTTCCTTTCTAAAATTTTCACTCATTTATCAATTTAAACTAAGTTGCGCGGACTCTTCACTTTCGATGCCGCACCCGTGTCGGATTCTCCAAAAATACACTACTTTTAGCGAATCCGACACGCACCCCTTGACATTTTTGAAGAGTCCAAGCAACATAGAATTTAAATGGTTCAGACGGGACAAGCTAGTAGCACTTGAAATTACTACGCATCCTAAATATGTATAATTCCACGACTCTTGACAAATTAGAACATAGGAACAATAACCTTATTGTATACATTACAAATAACTCGTATTATATGCAAAGTTACTTGAGAAATTGGAAGCTTGAGCTCAGAGTTTGATGTCATACCTCAAGTGTGTGCATGCTTTCTAATATATTTCTAATCGCTGTCTTGCACGATAGAAGAAGTTTCTGCATTTTAATATCTCCAAGCACAAGTAAGAGAACGGAGACTACAGAAAGAATTCTGCTTGAATGATCCTTCGCCAAGGTACCTTTCTGATGAGGCAAAAGTGACGAAGCATTTCCCCTGATAAATGATTTCATCACTTCCAATATCTGATTTAACAGCATATTGCTCCTATCAAATAGGAAAAAACACGGAAGGAGGTAATAATCCCTTGTCTGTCGAATCAAAAATTTAGTAGACTCGTCATCTTCCTCTGCAATGTTCTACATAAAGTTAAAACAATTGAAAAGACATGAGTTGAAGGTATTACAAGCAAATGATATTAAGAAAAAAATTCCACGAACCATGCAAATCAAAGCTCTGAGAGGATGGGCTTTCATTTTTTGTGCTTTATGGGCCTCTATATATTCGAGTTACAAGTTGGCATTCTTCTAAATACAAGTTAGTGGCAGAGACATAATCTTAACATCATGAAAGATCAGGCGACAAGCAATCAACAAAACTTTGAACATATGTATAAAGAACAGTACATAAGGTTACAGGAAATTAACCAGTGATAAATGAAGGAGACTTGAAAAAATACTTACATTCACAACATCGAAGAAGTACTCTGGAAGGACCTCGCTTAGTCTATTGATAGTTTGTTCAGAAAGTCTAGTAGGCTTTGAGTCTAGTGTGATAAGCAATCTTATAAAACCATAAATGTTGTCTACTGGTCGTTTGTGAGACTGCAGAACAAATAAAACCAAGAGTTAAGTGGCTGGAGAAATATCATGATCATCTATCCCAAAACAAAAACACCTTATCAATACAGCATCTACTGTTTAACTCACTATCTCATCAAGAACAATTTTCTCCAGCATCTGCAAAACGAGTACATCATCCCCTATCTGCGACAACCAAGAACAAACAGCCCTAACAACTGATTTGAAGGTTCCACGATTTGACTTCACTTCGTGCTTCTCAGTAGGATCAATTTTCTCTGCAGAAAAGCATCCAGGTTCCAGATTTAATATTATAAACTATAGGTCACAACAAAAGAACAAGTAACAAGGTGTCTGAAACAGAAAGTACTTTTACAGCAAAAAAGGAAATAAAAAATAAAATGCAGAATATTTAAGGACGAATTCCTTGCAAGGGACTCTTATTTCTTAGTCAGACTCAAATCTCAATACCTGCCAAATTTTTTGCGGTAATCTTTCTATTGGTTTCTCTTCTTTATTGATTGTTTAATGGATAATCAATAAACTAGGGAATAATTATGTCTTTTAGTCCAATATTTTTGAGGTAACACACTGACCATAACATTTGGGCCAGCTTGTGCACACCTTGACTATTCCACTTGCTAGTTGCTACCTAGCACCAGCACAAGTACATGTAACTTTGTCCACCAACGCTTAGGCAGATGAGAAAAATCACCTCTGGGATTTAAATCCTGGTCTCCATTAAATACCAATTTATTGATTACTAGGCTACACATTTATAGTTTTCCAATTCTTGCAAGTACTGAGGAAACACCAAAAAGACTGATTCAGAAGGTACCAGGATAAACTTGAAAGCGTGAAAGCAAAGTGATGAAGAAGCTAATGTAATCTGCAATCTGGATATGGCCAGCCTTGTAGGCTGAGTGTAGAACTTCCATGATTCGGAAAAGGATAAATGGTTCCAACTCGTGACCTACATTAAAACAACCATAGATAAAATAATATCGTGACGATGACTGCTCATACTCATACAAGAGAAAAGCACCAAAGGTATATGTTTGTTCTTCTTCTATTATATTTTGACTGAATCATATTTTGTAATAATACATGTAGATGCATACCAAAGAAAATTTCCCTTTATTTAAGTATAACATTTTCTCCCGATACAAGAGAAGAACATTTATTTAAAATATGTCTGAACCTATAAAGTCATATCATTTCTCCCGAGACAAGATAAGAATGTTTATTTAAAATATTTTAGAACCAGTTCAAACCATAAGAAGGTCATTCACTGGAACCGTCATGGCCTGAAAGAACATGCGCCAAACTTCTATCAAAATCCTGTCCAATTTTACAGTAAACACACACAAAAAAAAAAAAAAAAACTTTTAAGGAACACTGACGTATTGGTGACACTCATGATTCGTGAACAGCAGATATAATATTAAGAGAACATCAATGAAAATGTGAAAAGAGAATAATCCACTGGTTCAATGCAGTAACATGCTCCATAAAAAGCTACAAATTAATGGGCATATGCTGGAGGAAGAAGATCATAGTTACGATGATATAATATAATATTATCAACAGTTGTGATGACAACGTTGATTGGAGACAACAATTTGTTAGAAATATTTTGATATGTGACGAATTAGTTCGACTGAAAAGGAATTGCTTGAGAATCCATTTGAGATAGGTGGAAAAAACAGTAAAGAATTATTCACGATAAAGGAATCTCGATCTGATGATTTTAATCCAACATGCTCTGAGCATTGCAGGAATGTGATGAAAATTGATGTTATGGACACACTTGCACTCTCTGTAACTTAAAAAGAATAGGTCATGCCTTCATGGTAGTCCAACTGTCTTGAAGCAAAAACCTTATTGATGCTAGAGATGGTTTTATTCAAGTTGTCAGTGACATTGTTGAAACCAGATCAATAGGCCCACCTTACCCCCATGGAGTTGGGAGGACATGGGAGTGTCAAGTAACTCATTTGGCAAGTACCCTTAGTATCCAAGTCGTGTGGTTATCTTTATGAGTTTTCAAAGATATTTCAGGTAGAATCACGCAAACATTTTTACTCAATCAGTAATCCAGCCCTTCTTCTGCTCTATCAATTTCTCTACATTTTGCTACTCCTAGCTTTGCGCCTTCAATTTTCCTAGCCTCTTTTCTATTTTCTTGTTTAATTAATGGGATTCACTCACAAAACAGCTATAACACTTGTTGAAGATAATTAAAAAAATAAAAGTATGTTCTCTAACAACGTAAACTTTTGGATGAGATGGTCACACACTTCAATATTACCTCAAAGCAAGTGGAGGTCTTGGGTTCGACTCTCATCGCACCCATTATTAAAAAGACTTTCCACGTGCTTGGCCGATGAAAAAAACAAGCTTGCAGTCAAGGGAGCATGTTGAAGATGTAATTAAATAATAAAAGTGTATTCCTCCAATAAACTATTATGTAAGATGGTCACACACTTAAATAACAATATTCCCACCAATCCCTCAATAACTAGGCAAATCATGCAACATTTGTATTGAAGACATAATAAAGTATATAAATGGGCTCTCTCTCTAACCGATTAAACTTTTAGAGGAAATGGTCAGACACACAAACAGTTCAAAATAGTATCAAAGCCTCTACGATCTTGGTAGAGATCCAAATAGATGCTGCTATCGGCAGGTGGTATCGGCCCAATGTTTTCTTTGTTTGCTCTAACGTTTGGTAACTGTCTCCCCCTTCCATCCATCCTTCTTTGCCCAAAACCAATGTAATTACCATATCATCATTGTCCCCTCTCTATATATTATACATTTGAAAGTGTCAAACATAAGGAATGTACTTGTGTAGTGTGTGTATTACCACATTCCTTTTTTTCTTGATATCCTCCTTTTTATTCCCACCCCCAACCCACTTGCCACGTTCTTATATCCCTGAAACTTAACTCAATCTCCATAATTTGATTGTTCTCTTGCATTCTTGCTTTTTGATTCTATAATTCGAGTTCCCATTTGGTTTTTTAAAACTTTTAGTAAGAATTTGAGATGTTTGATCTTAATCTTAGTTTCCAGATATTCCAGTGGAATCCGTTCCCGTACAAGGGAAAATAGCACCGTAAAAAGCTCAACGAAGTGTCACCCAAATGGAGAATTCTAGGACCTCCAATTCCTCCATTGTTTACATTGAAAGGTCTAGTACTGTCGGTGATGATTAGTATCATGTCCAGATAATCGCTGCAATGGTTATGCATTTGATATACTGAAAACACATAGGAAAGGGGATGACTATGAAGAGACTAGGAATCATGAAGATTTCGTGAGTTATTTCTATTGGTAAGTGCAGAGGCTGAGTTGCCGCAGCAGTGGTGATTGGATCTTTTGGCCAATTACGATGCTTCAAATGAGCAGGGAATTGCTACGTCTCTGTAGCTGAGATTACAAGTGAGGAAGAGTAGGAGAGGACCCAAGTCTCAGAGTTCTCAAAATAATTTAGTTATATTCTGTTGAAGGATTTTAACATCAGTGATTATGAAGAAGGTATGAAGTAGAACTTCACCAAAGAAGAATTTTATGAGAGGACTAAAGTCTCGGGGGTCACTCTGCACAAATGTGGATGATGGGAAGCACGTATGGGGAAGGAAGTTTATCTATCTAGGACTATTTGACAGTGAGAAAGAAGCTGCAAGGGCATACAATTAGACTGTTATAAAATGCAATGAAAGGGACATAGTCATCAATTTTGAGCTAAGCACATGAGGAAAGGTTTTAAGATGTGAGGCTAATTTTGGAGGGGCAAGTCATAATCTTGATCTAAAATTAGGCATATCTCCCTCTTCCTATGTCGATTGCTGATAATCAACATGGATACACTAGCCAAATGGGAAACTCTCGGTGCCAACATGGGCTAAACTTAAACGGTCTGCTAAATATAGAAAAGTCAATGAGAAATTTATTAGTACTTATTATTTTAGCATGGTCTGAGCAGGTAGAGGTCATGGGTTCAAGTTTCACCGCCATCCATTATCAAAAAGGATTTACACATTTTGGCCCATGAAAAATGAATCAGGTCCGCACATGAGGAGGCGTGCTGAAGACATAATTAAGTATATAAAAGTGTGTTCTCTCTAACAGCTCAAGTTTTTAGATCAGATGATCACACACATCAAGCAATTCAACAATTTGAACACCAATCCTTCTAGTTAAGGAGATAAAAATCATTGATGGCAAGGAGTTATACTTACATATGCAGCATGAGGCTAAAGACTGGAGTAGCACCTTGTCCAAGAAAGGGAAGTAATACAGGCAGCATACAGAGAGCTCCTGAATATCTCTAGGAAGCCTCATGAATGGACCATAGCTTACAGTTCCTACAGTGCAAGAAAAAGGGAAAACATGTGAGGAATTAATAATGTGAGATTCAGAATTATTTTTTTTGAAACTTGGTAACTTATGTGAGATTCAGAATTATATAAGAATAAAGTTAGAACTAGATGAAGATGAATCTTAAGTACCATTGGAGTAGGTGCAGTAAAAAGCTCTTATAAAGTACTGCATATTGTCATATTCTTTTGCCGGTGTCATGTTCAAATTAGCAGTTTGTCCAACACGAAGCTGAAGACGTAACACAGCCTACAAGAGGCAATTATTGTGGAGGCAAAAGATGAAGTTCAGCTCAATGTTAAAACTTGAAGAACAAATGGATATGCATATAGCATAAAATTCATCCCAAGAAAGACCAGTATGGTGATAGCTAAGTAGGTACCTTCACATGTAATGGGTGTTTATCACCTAAGAGGACTAACAGCTTTGGAAGCTCCCCTATCCATGTACTATGATTTAATATTTCAAGATCTTTGGGATCCAGATAAAGGCAATTCTGCTCCTACAATCACCCAAAGTTTGATATTAGATAAAACGAAGAAAGCATATATGGACATCAACCTTGTGCTGATTGTCTAGCAACAAGAGATAATCCAAGTTACTCATCCAGCTGGCTGCTGATACATGACATTTTCTTCAATTAAACAGATAACAGCAACCAGACAAAAGGAGTTTTCCCTTCGATTAAGACAAGGGAGTTATCACAAATTAAAAATGTAAACACTCCAAAGATATGCTAGGAATATGAAAAATGTGTTCTTTTGATAGATAATCTTACAGGAAGTAGCATTTCCTCAACAACAGAAAGGCAAGCCAATTTCATTGAGGACTCTGGACTGCATTTCTCAAAAACTGTCGTAAAAGCCTGCAATCGATTGAAAATTTTTACTATTTAACACTGGCAGCACACAGCACATGAAAAACAAATCAAAAGGGGATCATAATCCTAGGGTCTAAATACAGTTGAAAATTTGAGGGCATGCTAAAGATTAAGGAATAAGGACATAATCAACGTCAAACTTTTTTTTTCAATTCCTCCAATATGTGATACTAAAACTGAAAATTATAGTTCTTCGAACTGCTTGACAAGACTAAACCATAGATCAAGAAAACAAAATGGTGAAGTTGCTAGAGAGACACTTGACTTAAAAAGTATAGGTTTTTCAGTTTGATGTGCAAACCTGAAGGATACGTGACTTCCAAGCAACAGACACTTCCATAATGAGTTTTGGGATAAAAGCAACCAGTGAAATTAAATGCTTCTCATGATGTACTTTACCAGCCTCTCTGCCATTGTGAATCTGCAGGATATAGGTATTCTATTATAGCATACCATCAGGACTAAGACACAGATACTCATCTTGAGAGACAACTTAAACACAATTAGAGAGATGAAATAGGAAAAAAGGCAAGGCAAGAAATTTTCAGAAGGTCTGAAAAATTCTGGGGAAAACACGCAACTACGAAGAATCTAGCTTTGAGCTGAATAAATAAGCAGTAATGTGATTATCAAAAAATAAGCAGTAATGATGCCTAACATATAGATTTTTATCTCAAGCTCTCCCCGTTGTGCATTCATTTTATTGCCAAAGCTAATTTACTTATTCTTTTCTTTTGTGAAAGGTTACAGCCAGAGGATTTTCCGGGATTACATTACCAAAATGATAGAAAATTATGACTAAAATATCAATCTTCAATGTGAACATTTTACTTTTTTCTTTTTTTGAGAGAGAAAGGCAAGTAAAACCAGCTCACTGATTTAGGCAACGAAGGAGACAGAGAGCAGAAAAATTTTCACCAGTCAGGCAGGTATGCTGAAGAGACCTAGTGAACATTGAGAAAACAATGACATTAACTGAAGACTATTGGAGGACATTTTTTTTCTTTAGTTAGTTCCATATAACATGCTCTTAATAGATATTGCTTCTAAGCTTGTTGCATTTTTTCCTGAAAGACCTCTAAAATTATACTTGTTAACCTTGAAGCAAGATTTCTATCTATGGCTCTCTGCATATAGAGAAAGAGCTTTACTAAAACGTGTAACAACTCCCATTAGTCTTTAGGAGCCAAAGAGCCACCTCACCCAGATCCTGATTGAGGATTAAAAGAGCCACCATGCTCAACAAGATAAAAGGCTTCGCTGCTCTGATGATTTTTCTTACGGTAAAGCCGTAAAAGGTACAAGTATCCCCTCAGACTTGTCCCCCGCCCCCCCAAACACACACTTTCAAAGTGGATTAAATACCATCCTAAAACAGGATGACCAAATATTTGGGGCATGGTGAAATATACACTAGCTGGCAAGTTCTGCAATGACATTCTCATTCCTAAGTTACTTTTTCACTTCTCACTGGCAAAATTCTTAAACTTTTACAGGTTCAGAGCTTTCAATTGCTATTTACAGTTCCATTAAAAATCGCACACTTGACCTATCTGAACCTAATTTAAGTGCAACAGCAACAACTAAATCTTAATCCCCACTAGTTGGTCACTTTCTCATTGTCTATTTGCTTCCAATGTTCTTTTAATGCTAAATTCACATTGATTCCTGGAGATTGTAGGCTTCTTGCTATGTAATATGTCGGTCTTGATTCTCTTATCCCTGCTCATCTTCCCTGTCTCTGGATTCTATGAGCTATCCAAACTCTAACGAATCCCAGAACAACATTATCGTTCAGAATATATCTAACATTAAACCCACACCAACAGTATTGTCCTAGCTCTCTAATTTAACTCTCAAGTCTCTTTTTCTCTAAACTAAGTAAATGAAGGGCTTACTTCTCATTCATAGGCATAAAAATTAAAATCAGCATCACAAACCTTTTCAGATAGAGAACTCTCAATGAACTCCAGAAATCTTTCCAGCAACGCAGGTGATAATTTGGACCCATAACTTAGATGCAAAAATATTTCTGTAATTACAATATTCAGCATGAAATATCGGTCGCCGTCCTGCAATATTTAAAAAAAAAATAAGATAGAACAATCAGAGAAAAATTACTTTCAATGAGAAAGGATGAAAAGGAAAACAGAAAGAAAAAAAGAAGTTATTGCATCCATGATCCAATAACGTAGGAGCATTTTAACAATAAATTTGTAAGGACGTCAACAAGGTAACTCATGGTCTACTTTTACTCTAGCAAAGATGTCTTGTTTGGAATGATTGCCAAGATTGGAGACAATATTTTTGAGATGCAAGATAGGAAGGACTAGCATTCTTGTTCCAAACCTTTTGCTGATAAAACCATATTGTTTCTTTGAAGACTAAAACTAGTTTAAGAATGTTTGAACCACGGCTCAAATTTTAAATGCATGTGGCATGAAATTAACATGCTAATTACTAAATGCAGTAACAGTTTGAACATAGATATTCAGTTTCCTTAGACTGGCGTCTTTAACAAGTTCAAGCATTCAAGACCTATTTTTGAAGATGTAGACATTAAAATATAGGTGGTCCCACAAGAAAGGAGTACATTTCCCTACCTGTGTCTTCCCTGCCCTGGTTTCCAAGCATAGGGGAAGCGGGGGAGGTGGGGGAGGAAGAAAAGATAAGCTAAGAAGACAAGAAAGGAGGTGGGGAGGAAGAAAAGTTAAGCTAAGAAGACAAGAAAGGAGGTGGGGAGGAAGAAAAGTTAAGCTAAGGAAACAAGAAAACAAACACTAAAAATAAATAGAGAGCGACATGGATGAAGAAAAATAATACCAATAAGGAAATTGTACCTTCTCTGACAAGCAATGATTCGGACTTAAGGGAAACTCATCCCATAACTTTTTTAAAGTCACTGCTGATATACTTTGGTCACATATGCTAAGGTTGTTTTTCTTGTAAGCAGGTGCCAGATTTTGGAAGTCGTGTTGATTATTGCCAGACGCATGAACAAAGAACCTGACCACAAGATCAATGCTTTGAAGTAAAAACGACATACAATCGAAGGATTGCACATCGACATGGGCCATGGAGTGGATTAATGGACTAAAGTCCTGGAAGCAGCTAACTAGAACAGGTAAGAGATCTGTCAATTTGTTGACAACACCAGAAAGATCTGCAAAACAAATGACATCTAGATTCAGTTTCAGCAACTCTCGAAAGAAAAAAGACCATTCGAAAATCACAATGCATGCAGCTAGGAGCTATATCCCAATAGATCATCACTGGACTGTAAACAACCCCACGCTTCAGCAGAAACTTTTCTGGTGCCGGCGAGGCAACCGGAGTTATTCAGAGAACTTGGACAAAACTCAAAATATTGTTAAAGCTGTCGCTTTCAACCTCTTCATGGTGCGCTATTTATTGCTTAGAGCATAGGGAGTGTAAGTTTTTCTACTAACCGATATATCCCCCAATATCAACTAGCAGATAGTTCAATGGTCAGGCTCTATCCTTCTCCACTTAAATACCATGTTTTGAACAGGGTTCAAACTCGTGAAGTGAGCCTGACCCACACATCATGCTCAACACTCTTACCACTAGACAGATTCCCTAGGGACTATGTAGTGGAGTTAATAACTGGATAATGCTTTGCTATTTTGGCCAATGGAAGAACAATAGCCCACATGAGATACCACGTTTATTAGATGTTTAACACAATCAAGGAGATCATCTAAGCTTTTGTGGACCAGATATCATGTGATTGTGCATTGCGCATCTAGAGGATAAAAAATGTTACAAGGATTTATCATAAGCAACCTTGGTCTTTGAAATGAAAGGAGATCTAGAAGTTCAATTAAACAGAGTCTTACCAGTAGATTTATCGGAGAGATCAAGGTCAAAAGCATGCAAGCTACCCCGAGTTGCATCCTGTACAAATTAAAGAGTAATTATCTTACAGGGAAGTATTTGCAAGCACAGTACAGAACAACTTTGGCAGCAATTAAGGGCAAATTGCGGCTCATCAACCACTAGCTGACAGAACTATCTCACCCCTAATAAACAAGGAAATACCAACATAAAAAAGGTAACATGCACACCAAAGAAAGTTAAATTACAATGGTCCGCTTTTGCAATGTCATTAGGAAAGTAGAAACTTACTCCATAGGCAGGAGGATTTTCTGAATTTGCAAGGATAAATAAAGAGAATAGGCCAGTCATCAAAGTTATCTAGCAGTATCTTATATTGGCTAAGCTTTCCGGTGAGATTATGGTGGTTAGGAGCTCTACTGAATACAAGTGTTCGCATATCACTGAACAAGTAGGCAAGCTGCTCACTAGTCACTACATTTTTTTTTTGAGAAAGGTAATTTGAAACTAGTCACTACATTTCTCACTAGTCACTACATTTACCTATAATACTGAAAACAAAGACGATAAGTTTTCCCCTCTTCTCTGTTGTCAAGATTCAACCTACAGATTATTATTCAAAGGAACGTCAAGTTACTGACTTGGACGATTAGCTAATACCTCCATAACACTTACTCATGGATCCTAACAGATTAACGAACATGCTTTTGTCGGATCATAGAAGATAAAACTTCATAGAACCTGAATAGGAGACAAGGCAGAATAAGTATGTGTAATAGTGCCCATAAGAGCCAGAAAGGTCAACTAGTCTGATTTGATGCAAAATTAAACATTGCACACTTTCTTGACTACCAAAACAAATTATTTCCCTGATCAGAATACAAAAATAATTCATTGTAACTAACACAGAACCATAAACCTTCAAAAAAGAATGCACTTGAGTATGCTGATGGCACAATTAACAAGATAGTACATTGTAACTTAAGGAGTCGCCTTCTTCTTGATTACTACACGGTAATAGAGACAAGCAGCGAACCAACCCAGCAAGAGCGTTCTTTAGCCTGCCCTTGTCTTGCAAGTAAAACTTGTTCTTCTGCAGAATGTCCTCGTAGTTCTGGAGAATCTGTAAAAAGAAGAAGCTTACTGAGAGAAAAACTCCATCATGGCATTTAAGACAATAAACCCTAACAGAATATATGAAAATGAAAATAAAATACAATAGAGTGCTACATAAAGATCTTACATCAGACAAAATGGTGCATGAAGAAGTTTAGGAAGACATAGCAAAAGAAGAGTCATGTAACACCACTATACAGCAAGAGCAGTTTCATCAATTTAAAGACAACGGGATGAGAAAAACAGAAGCAAGAGTGCAAGACTCTTCTTCTCTGATAAGTAACCTAAATATGATTATATTTAAGCACATTATCAAAGTTTACATCCCACATCTGAACTGGAATTTTCTAGAATGTATTAGCCAAAGAAAATATAGAAAAGGTTTTTTTTTTTTGTTAAATCAAGATATAGATAGAGAATTACCATCAACAGCTAAAGCAGTGCCAAAATAAAAATCAAGTTGGAATTTGGAGCAATATTAAGACTTCTCACAAAGAAAAACCTACGTATCTACCTTTTCAGCATACAGCAAAAAGCAAGATGGAAAATACTGGATCAAGAGGTCAAAAAATTTGAAAGCCATCAACCGCACTTCAATAGCCATGTGTGTCATTGCATTAAATATATATGTCATCATCAAGGAATTAATTGGCCCCTTATTATCCTGCAACACAAACAAATAGTGTCAGCCCCGTCTTTTATAGGTGAAACATAATACGAAGTCCTGTAGAATTCAAACAAACAACATCCATAATCACAGCAAAAAGAAAATACAGCTATCTGCACTTAAATACTAAGAGAATATAAGCAGATACAGCAAAACCACAAGCAGAAACAGGGGATTCATGGGAAGGTTTAACATAATCTGAAAACCTCAAGACGAACAAGCAGAAATGGAACTAACAGTAAACATTGAAGGCAATAGAAGCAAACTCTAGCTCTTCTTAAAATTTCACCCATGGAAATCAAATTAACAGCAGAGGAAACACACATTTTGTATTGCTTCAATGATAATGTGAATGCTTCATTCAGTATCATCATCATCCCCAAAAGGGAGGGAGTTAGGAGCACAAAGGACTATAAACCTATTAGTCTAGTGGGAAGCTGTTAAAGAAGTCCCACATCGGTAGAGGGATGGGAAATTGGTCTCCTTATATGGACTTGGACAAACCTCCCCTCATGAGCTAGCTTTTGGGGTTGAGTTAGGCCCAGGTGTCATATCTTTACAGAAGCATCTATAAGATAATCTCTAAGGTGCTTTCTATTAGACTTGAGAAAGTGTTAGACCAGACGAGACTGTCTCTACTTCGCAAAAAAATTTTGTGAAGGGTAGACATATTCTAGATGCAGGGGTGGCAAACAAAGTGGTGGACTCAAGGATAAAGCAAGGAGTGTTGTTCAAACTTGATCTTGAAAAGGCCTATGCTCATGCGAACTGGAAATTCCTAGATTCCATTATGCTTGAAATGGGATTTGGGGTGAAGTGAACGAAATTGATTTATTTTTGCATCTCTTCAGTGAGATTTTGTGTTGGTGGATGTTAACCCGTGTGGGTTTTTTGGAAGTTCAAGTGGTCTGAGATAAGAGGATCCTCTATCACTAATTTTGTTCATTCCAGTTATGGAAGCTCTAAGCAGGATAGAGAGAGCTATCTTGGGGGGGATTGCTTGAAGGGTTTCGATGTTGCGGTTGGGGGTGTAGGGACAGAATCAAATTCTCATTTATTGTTTACAAATGATAACCTATTTTTTATTTTATTTTTAACTTAGTAACTTGGTATTATATCACAACCAGTACATGGGTTGTACTGAAACTTTATATACATATGTACTGCAAATTTCACTGTCCTGAACCTAAATTAAGTCTAGAACATCAACTATAGAGACAGTTTCATTTGAGTATATCTGGTTACACCAAAAACATAACAACATAATGCAGTTTAGTTTAACCTTCTGCAAACTATTCTCTATGCTCTCAAAACACCTAGAATTCCTCTCTTTCCAGGTTGACCACCATATAGCAGCAGGGATAATTCTCCATCTATCTCTGTTTTTAGCATGTACTCCTGCTTCCTCCCAGCTCTTCAGCGCCTCTGAGACTTTCCTGGGCATGGTCCAGGAGATGCCTTTGAGACTTAGAAATATTCTCCTCAGCTTAAGGGTGTAAGTGCAGTGTAGAAACAGATGGTTCACTGTCTCATATGTTTCCTTACAAAGAAAACATCTTGAGCATAAGGTTATCCCTTTCTTCATCACATTGTCCTGAGTCAAAGCTGCTTCTTTGGCTAATAACCAGATGAAACAGGATATTTTGTAAGGTATCCTATTTTTCCTAATTTGCTTCCATGGCCAGTTTAGATTATGATTACTAGGTTGGTCCATCATCCTGTAAGCTTCGTTAACTTTGAATACCCCTTTGTTGTTACCACTCCACCATAATTTATTCTCCCCAATCTGAAGCCCATTGAAGGTGTCCACTGTGTTAAGGAATTCAGCAACTCTCATAATTTCCCAGTCATTTAGATGCCTCCTAAAGGCAAAGTTCCACCTCTGTGGCGTCCATAACTCTGCTATGGATTTCTGTTGGAACAAAGCTAGATTGAAAATATCTGGAAATAAAGCTTCCAAGTTGCCTTTTTCATGAATTGCTTCTTGAATATGAAGAACTGTTAAAGAAGGAAGAAATATCTTGGAGGCAAAAGTCGAGCTCTTTGGTTGAAGGAAGGGGACAAGAACACAAAGTTCTTTCACAAGATGGCTAATGCTCACAGAAGGTATAACAACATAGACCAGCTCATGATTCACTGATACCCTGTTTTTTAGTGATGCAGTTGAGACTCAATTCGATTATTTAGGCATAGTACTCACTTGGCTTCAGGTGGTCAGGATGAGGGAAGCGAGGATACGATGGTTTGGGCATGGGAAGAGGAGAAGTATAGATAAACCCAGTAGAGAGGTGTGAGAAGTTGGCAACAGAAAACCAAAAAGCACAAAAAAGCTCTTGAGTTTTGTTGGAATTTTAAGCGCAAAGCACAAATAAAGCATGAGCTTTTAATGAAAAAAGACGCAAAGGAGAAAAAATATAAATACATATGTTTAGTCCTAGACTAACAATTATAAGCATGAATGACATTTATATGAACCTTACTAATAGAAAGGGGATGCGCTCAAGCATGCGAAGAAAGCTCGAAGAGCATCTCTTATATTATAGAAAGGTTTGTAGAAAGGGGATTCTTCACAAAGAAACTGAATATACAATAAGGTAAACTATCAATTGTTTAGCGTCGCCTCGTCAGAAGAGGCTCATTGGCAAGGAAAAGTATGCCTTGGAACCTTTTATAACAACAATTAAACGCACACTAAGCGAGGTGAAGCGCAAAACACATTTTCAGCCACGCTTCAGGGCTAAAGCACGCCTTTGACAGCATTATTTGGAGGCCGCAAATTAGGGTAGAAATTTAATTGGTAGTTGAGCATTCTCTCGCTTCCTGCGGGATAGGCATGGTGGTCGTACTTAGACCTTCTTTCTTACTAGTGGTATTAGCACTATTCTCATAGTTTCTTATTCTTCGGATTTGGTTATCACCTTTATTTTTTGAACTTCGACTATTGCATTATTTTGCTGTCACTACTGTTCTTTCCTCTCTATGTTGTGTACTGCTCTCCATTTCACATTGTTTTGTTGTTGTTACTACTCTCGTTTCTGTTCCCTTTTTAAACTGCTTGAATATGCTTTATTTAAGCCGAGGGTCTTATCAAAATAGCCTCTCTATCTCTAGCGGGGTAGGAGAAGGTCTGCGTACGCTATATCCTTCCCTAACCCCACTCGTGGGATTACTGGGTATGTTGTTGTTGTTGTTGTTGATGAAGTACAACAAAAAAAACGATGGTCACTTAAGTGGGATTGTAATGCATGGAAACTACTACACGTGATGAATAAATTCTCTAGGAAGTGTTGAAGAAAGAGGCTTACAAGTGTAAAAGTAGTACGCATACCAAATGCACTCTCACTCCTAGAAACCATATCAGGTGATGAAGAGAGGACTGGAAGAAAAAGGTTTAAGAACCTACCTCTTTGCAGCCAGGAAAAATAACAGATTTGAGAAGTTGATATAGTGCTTCACGGACCAACTTATCATCATCACTGATACGTTCCCGCAGTTTCTCAATAACAGCAAGCTTATGCAGTTTCAACTCAGCTGGGAATTTAAGAAGAACATCTCTAATTCCGATTAATGCATCTGAAATTTAACAGAGATTGAACATGGGTAACGACCACATTATACCATAACTACAAAGACAAGAAATAAGGCATAAAAGCAAACAATATGGATAGAACATGTTTTGCAATCTCAAATACTTGCCTTGCTCAATATAGGATGTTCACCAGACACCTAATCTTTTTCTAACCAAAGGAACAATCTTTTTCTTTTATAATCATAATACTGCCACTTGAAAGTTTCTTTTCCAAATAGAAACCAAAAGGAAAACAGAATACCAAAAAGAGAAAAAGCAAAAAGAAGAACAGAAGGAGAATGCAAGTGCCAAAGGGCACACATAACGTGTAAGTAGCAAACAAATACAACATTGCATGATGCGGAGTTTTTTGAAATTTCTGGAATAATCTTCTCATAGCTTTTATCACTTCACCTCAGGAGCCACCCGAAAGGAGAATTGATTAAATGCAGCAACTTTGCTTGATTAGATCATATGCCATGTAAATCAATTGATTGATTTGTTCTTCTTTCTCTCTTCTGTTTTTTTTTTTGAAACACAATAAAAAATCAGAAAGGTAAAGTGTAACAGTTCTGTTTTTTCACTTTTCTACTCTTTACTGTGTAACAAACTGCCTGATATTCAGATCGTTGTAAATCAATTGATTGATTTGTTCTTCTTTCTCTCTTCTGTTTTTTTTTTTTTTGAAACACAATAAAAAATCAGAAAGGTAAAGTGTAACAGTTCTGTTTTTTCACTTTTCTACTCTTTACTGTGTAACAAACTGCATGATATTCAGATCGTTGTCCCCGACAAGCAATAATCTTAACAAGTTTGTACCTTTACGAACTTTCGCATTGTGATGACTTGTTTGCTGAAGAAGCTCTTTCAAGGTTAAACCTTTCTTGCTCACAGCTAAACCAGCCTTATCCGAAGCTATACTTTGCTCAGGTAGAATAATTGCTGCAATTAAGGCATCAATAAAGCACTTTAATTCGTCAGTTCTCCTCTACCGCAGATAAGGGTGTTATACTTTTGGGGAAGAAATTAAAAGAGAAGATAGGGTGTTATACTTCGCTCTGAAAGATCTTTTTCTTTTCTTTTTTTCTTGAAAATAAAACTGCAATACTTGTATTGCTTCTGTAAAGAATTGTACTTTATGTAATAAAAGTAGTATTTGTTTCTGGTTTGTATCAGTAGCTGCTGAACTGGATTTAACAAATGAACCGGCAGTAAAGGTGTTGAACATGAACCAGTGGCCAATAGTGGCAGAGGAAGCCGAAAAAGGGACGGACCTCTCGACTGTCTACGATACGATTGCGTATGCTCGGGGTAGAAGTTTCGTATAAAAATGTATCACCATGCTATTAAGTATTTTTACTTGCGTTCTTTTCTTTCTAAGAGGTGGAATGGAACACAATGGTATGTCCCATAATAGGTCTCATTCTCCTACTCTTTCCCAGAAGTCAATGACTATTCACAGTTATTACCTTGACACCCAAAGAAGAGTTCAACCCAATTCTATATTTCTCTCCTAGTTGATCCTGATTAGACATTAGAAGTATATTGCTAAAGGTTCTACCTTTTCTAGCGTGTTCGGAAAGATCATTAATCGTGAAAAGAGATCACTTTGACCTGAATTCACATTACTAATTGGAACCCATTAACCCAAACTGGTTAAAGCACCAACTTTAATACAAAAAAATGGATGAAACTATCCAAACATACAATTACAGAAAAAGGGGTTATCCAATTTACCACTATTTCTAACCTATTCCAACAATAGAAACCATATATACACAACACAATACATAGGCAAAATACAGCTAAACATATTCAGCATTTTTTTTTTACCTTTTGATTTGATTTCAGTGTTGGTGGCATTCTGGGCTGGAGGAAATTTTCTTCCAATCTTCCTTCTTATTTTCTGCAACCAAAAAAAATCCCAGCTCAATAAAAACAAGAATCGATTTTTATAACAATTTCAAGATTCTATTGAATTTTTTTATTTGTTTTACTTTGAAATCGACACCACGCTTTTGCTGCTTCTTGGATTGAGCTTTGTTCTTGACCATTGTTAATGGCGGATGAAAGTCACTGTAAAAAAAAAATTCCAGCAATTTGAATTAGGGTTTATCAGCAGGGTTTTAGCTTTAGCAGGCACATGGAAGGAAGAAGACAAAAATTTATAATTCACTTATTTTATTATTTAATTTATTTTGATTCTTTTAATTTATTAATTCATATAAAAACTCAATTGATACGTAATTTAAATTCACCAATAAGTAAATTTGTTTTACAATTTTTTAAAAGAAAATTTAAATAGTAAAGAATTTATTAAACTTGCTTTAATTGTCTTGAGTTGATTTAAAGGTTAAAATCATATATTTATATAAAAGAGAATCTTATGCCCGCGTGGCGTCATCATAAACCAGAATTTCCTTTTAATTTATTTATTTTCAAAACTAATCTTCCTTTTTCATGAAAAGTTGTGACTTTTATGAAGTGTTGCGACTTTAATGAAGAGTTGTGACTTTTATGAAAAGTTGTGATTTTTATGAAGAGTTTCGACTTTAATGAAGAGTTACGACTTTTATGAAGAGTTTCGACTTTAATGAAGAGTTGCGACTTTTATGAAAAGTTGTGACTTTTATGAAGAGTTTCGACTTTAATGAAGAGTTGCGACTTTTATGAAAAGTTGCGACTTTAATGAAAAGTTGTGACTTTTATGAAAAGTTGTGACTTTTATGAAAGGTTGTAACCTTTCCGAAGGGTTGCAACTTTTCCAAATAGTTGTAACATTTCCGATAAGGCACAATAAACATTTGTTCACACTACCCTTTGTTGTTTATAAATAGAGAGATTTCTTCTCATTTTAAAACAACGAAAATTCTGAACCTCCTCTTCTTCTTCACAATTAAATATTTGTGTACTTTGCTCATGTTGAGTGGCTTACTGACACCATTGCTTATGTTACATGTTAGGTATTTTTACAGTCATTAATTTATGCTTAAGTTATTAAGAATAAATGATAAGATGTAATAATTTTCATTTTCATTTTCATTATTAATATTTGCTACTACGTAATCTTGTATGTAAGATAATATAGTGTTTTAGTTTTAATGACGGGTAGGTTTTAAGTATTATTTTATAAATTCCGTGATATTAAATTCCCGCGCGAAGTGTGGGTAATTTTACTAGTTATAAAATATAATACAGCTCATGAATTTTAGTTAAGGTTATATTCTTTTTTTTCTTGTTTGATTACAATGTGGGAAATCGAACGCTCACCAATAAGATGAAATTGACGTAGTCAACCAATTGAGCTACTAAAATTCTGGTGTGTAAATTTTCTCCAACCCTTTTACATTCTGGTTCGTGACGTATAAGAAAGGAATTTGCTAGCTAATTGTTTTATAAATATATTTATAGATACTTGAAGTTTACATAAATCATATTAAGTTATTACGATCAAGTATAAACTAATAAAAAAATAGGTATTAACTAACTATGATTTAGTGATTAAAAAATCATGTAATAAATACGTCTTGTAAACATTAAATACGAATAATTATTTGATTCATTATTTTAACTTTAAACTTAAAAAGAAAATGTTTTTGGTAGGAGTTTATGTTTTTACTCATAAAACTTAGAATTATATATTCATATCCAAACACAATTTCAACTTTCAAATATATTTATTCAAATTAATTTCAAAAACTATTTCCTTTTTTTAAATTAAGAAAATCTCAATCAAATCATATTCAAATGCCTAAAATGATTTAACTTTTAAAGCTCCTATTTTATTTTATTTAAAAAATAAATAAATTGTTATGACAATAAAAAATTACGTCTCAAATTTAAGTTAGTTAGAAATTTGTCCGAAACTATTATAAATTAACTAACTTTTACCTACTAACGTTAATTTACTTCTTTTAATATTGATGATGTGTCCACCAAACATTAATTAGGTTCGAGTCTTAAAAATTAAATCGTCATTAATAGAGATTAGGAAGCACTATACCTTTCAACTAAATTTTTTCTGCATGAATTTAAATTAGTCGAGCTTCATAATAAATATTGAATGTAATCCAAGTCAAAAAAAAAAAAAAAGCGACATCTCAAACAAACTAGAACCAACTTAAAATTTACCATCCTTGAAAATTATTCACTTATTTTTATATAAGCAAAGTTGCTCTCTAGATAGTATTTGTAAATTGAAGTTAAAGATCAAAATTTAGTCAACATCATGCAAAATTACATCACAAACAACTATTAGAGTCATTGAATATCTTCACATTCTTAATCATAAGTTTTAAAATAAGATATCTCATTTGAAACTGCTTTATCCTTTAATAAATTCTACGCAATATAAATTCAGATTAATCAAAAGGATACCAATCATGAAATGATTTTTTATTTTTTTTTAAAGTTAGGAGAGTCACAAGATTGTGATTTTTTTTAGTTGATATTTTGGTTAGGAAACCTATGAAAGGTGATAAGGACTAGCACCAAATATGTGGACCAAATATAAAGTGACTCATGCATGAATGATGGTAATAAAATCTACATCCCCTTGAATTATGCTAATTATATTAATTAGTGTACAAATTATAGTCTTAATTCCATGTCAATCAAGTAATCTAATCTGTTGGTTAGTTTAAAGACCATTTTTTGATACTTGAAAATGACAATCCTTCTGCTCACCTAGATTTTGACAATGTCAACTGTTTCTGTTGGAAATTTGTGCTTTTTTTGAATGGCAGTTTCAACCTTAAATTAGTGATAGTGCTAATCTTATTCTACAACTCGAACTCGTGACTTATAGATCAAACGGCGACAATTGTACTGTGACTTAAAGGAAGGTCACATGGAGACAATTGTACGGTTGCTCCAATGCAACTTAACTGTGACCTATAGATCACAAGGAGACAACTATAATATTGCTCCAAGCAACTGTGCCGTACCGTGAACTGTAGGTCATATGAAAATAGCAGTACCATCGTTTCAAGGCTTCCCCTTCAAGAAAACTTAAATTATTGTATTAATGGTGTTTGAGGACTCACTGAGGGACTATATATGTTGCTCGAACTCTTCAAATATGTCAGTGGTTCGTGCGGCAATATTTTTAGAGAGTCAGAACAACGAGGATTACTAGAAGCTATGTCTTTTTAAGTGCTAAAAGATCAAAGGTAAAGAACATATTAACTTCAAAATTAAAATGTGATCAACAAAATGAGATATCTAATACTATGGTTGAACCCTCCAAAAAATGATGTTGCACTCGTGTTGGATACTCTAAATAATGCATAGCTTTCGAAGGATCTAACACACACTCGACAATATTTTTGAAGAATCTGAGCAACATATGTTATACTTTTTCTCAAAACAGCAGTGATGAGGGAAGCATAAGGGTTAACTTTCTCCAAGTGTTGCCATATTTGAGCAGAAGGAAGAAGCCATACGGTTAGATTCATCGAATCAAACGACATATTCTATTACCGGGCTATCTCAACATCAGTATGTTTCTCAACACAGAACTTCTGAAGCAGCAAACTAGACGACGAAAATAAGCAAAGTTGTAAGAAATGCTCTTAAATCTCACAATAGTATATAGAAGATGAAAATAGTGACTGAGCGAGGAGTTTAACCGATGTATAGTTCTCCTTCACCACTATTTTATATCTACAGAAGGAACTGAGGCTACACATAGTTTGAATTTCTAATACATTCACATTGAAGGGGGGGAAATGAACGAAGGCACGTGGAAAATATGATCAAAATCTCACACAATACAAAGAAAATTGATATCTACATCTACTACATAGAAGTACCTCCATTATCTACCATCAGCTGATGTAAATGAGTCTGCAAATCCAGTTGGTCTTGCAGGGATACTACCCTTACTGTCCTCGAGGTCCACGTAACTTAAGTCTTTTCCTTCCGATTCTTGCCAGCCCTTGACCATTTGATTGAGGGGAAGACTGTAGTCGATACCACAATAGTCCTCTGGATCATCCTCAAGAGGCTTCCATTTCTCAACAAGTGGGGAGAGCACGTTTACAGCGTGTCCCATATCTGGCCGTTGACCAGGTTCTCTTGCAGTGCAATGACCAGCAAGTTCAGCTAAGGTGGAAATGCTCTTGGTTATCTCATCTTTCACGTCTAGAGCTGGATCAATGACTGTCATAAGCTTCTCTTTAGAGGATTTGGCATTCCAGAACCACGAAACCAAGTACTGGCTTTCCTCAGGTCTATCCTCATCAAGTGCCATCATCCCAGTTAACAACTCCATTAGCACAACACCAAAGCTAAAGACATCAGCTTTCGTGGTGATTTTACCCGTAACTGGACCAAATAAACATCTCATGTTAGTTCAGAAAACAGCACATTGGTATGCAAAAAAATAAAATGCTATTCATCAGAATTGAGTTGAGCAAACTCTAGGTGTCTGCAAAAGTAAAAATTGTCACATAAACATGCATTTAAAAAAATCATCTTTTCTCTTCGACAAAGTAAGCAAAAAATTGCTTACCAGCATATTCAGGTGCCAGATATCCAAAAGTTCCGGCCAGCCTGGTGACCACAGATTTCTCTTTATCAGGAGCAAGTTTCACGAGTCCAAAGTCGGATACTTTTGCTCGGAAATCATCACCCAGCAAGATATTTGAGGATTTGAGATCTCTATGAATGAAACTCTGATGTGCTAGTGTGTGTAGATACTCCACACCTCTAGCAACATCTAAGGCAATATTAAGCCTTTTCTTCCAAGAGAGAGGCTCCAACTTGAACTTTTTCCAGCGGAAAAGATGTCTACTAAGTGCACCTTGTGGCATGTACTCATAAACCAGAATTCTTTCACTACCTTCAACAGAGTATCCCAGTAGAGACACTAAATGTCGATGCCGGACTTTTGAGAGAACATCAATTTCAGATCGAAATTCATCCAAAGCTTTGTTGCTAACAATACCAGCCTCCATTCTTTTGACAGCTATTTGTGTCCCATCATCTAATTCTCCCTTATAAACCACACCAAAACCACCACGCCCAAGTTCATTTTCCGGAGAAAAATTCTTAGTCACATTCCGAAGTACTTGAACCGAGATAAGCAAATTCCCAGCTTCGATCATATGGGATTCACCACTGTATATGCTAGCAGAACCACTTGCATTTACTGTGGAAAGACTTCCATTAGTCTGATTGGCGATCGCAATCTTGACCACATTATCCGAATCAGATGGATCTCTAGGATGAACCACAAGAGCAGTTGGAGCTTGATGCTTATCTTTACTCTTCTTACAGACATAAATGTACAGTGGAATAGCAAGAAAAACCAAAAGTAGAAAACCAGCAATAGGAACCACAACTATGGCTATCTTTGATTTTGAGTCCTTTTTTTCGGGTGACTGTTCACCGGGTTTAAAGATCACAGAGCTTGAACTGTTGGGTCGTGAAGATGGTACAGACGACGCGGGTGAAGCTGCGGGAGTTGTGCTGTTGTTTGGTGAAGGGTTTACTCCAGGAGGACTAGAAGTCAGCTTTGGATTTCCATTTAGAACAAGTTTTAAAGGGGTGGTAAATTTAGGTAGAGGTGGAGAAATATTGTTATTACTCAAATCAAGAATAGACAGAGATTTCAAACTAGTCCAACTAGATGGAACAAAACCAGAAAGATTATTTGATTCAAGATAAATGCGAGTAACGGATTCAAGGTTCGTGATTGAAGGACTCAAGGTCCCGGAAAGATTAGACTTAGGCAAGTTTATGACACTAACTTTTTGGTTATCGTCACAGCTTATTCCCCACCAACGTCCATCGCAAGGGTTGTTTCCAGACCATGATTCAACAAGCCTAGAAGGATAATTCACACCATCAAGAAACTCTAAAAGTGCCATAACCTCAGGGGCACATACTGCTCCTTGTTTGGTTTGACAAAAAGAGTTGGACATAAAACTAACAATAGTAGCCTTGAACTTAGGAACTGGTCCCATAAAATGATTATTATTCAAATCAAGATTGTCTAATGGCATATTTGCTAAACTTTCAGGGATTAATCCAACAAGGTTATTTGTATTCACATTGAGATCCTTCAGATTTGTTAAATTACCAATCTCTACTGGGATTTTACCTGAAAATTGGTTCCCATGAAGCCAAAGATGTGTAAGTGACACCATTGTTGCAACAACATCTATTGGACCACTCATACCATCACCCGACTGATCGTTCAACCAAAGCATCTTGAGCACTGCATCCTTGAAAGTACCTGGAATAGGCCCTGAAAGCCTATTTGTAGACAACAACAAAACCTCTAAAGAAGACATAGTTCCAAGGAATTCAGGCAAAGGACCAGCTAAATTGCAGTTTATCATTGTTAAATTGATCAACTGAGCTGAATCTTGAAGCCCATTTGGCAATGACCAACCACTAGTGGCATTTAGAGGATTTTCATCCAAAGCCAAAACTTGTAGATTCACAAGTCCATCAAAGAAATCTAATGGGATTGTGTCAAACTGATTGAAATCCAAGTAAGCAAAGCTCAATTCAGACAAACCACTAAAAGATGGCAACTTTCCACTAAATTGATTCTTTTGCAACCCCAAATGTGTCAACCTAGACAACTTATTCAGGTTTTGAGGTAAAGGGCCTTTTAACCCTAACCCCATAACTTGAATCTGCTGAATTCTACTACCACTACACACAATATGTGGCCAAACTGGAGAACCACAAGGGTCTCCACCATTTTCAGGCCATTTCAAGACCTCAGGATTTTCCAACCCTTTTCTAAACTCATTGATAACAGACAAGTCATTAGGGTCAGTGACAGTGAAAACAAGTGAAGCAAAAGCAAGAAACAGAGTTACAACAAACCATATGTGGTGAAAAAAAACCTCCATAGATGATCCACAAAGCAACAACATTTGAGCATTTGCATTAACATTCAACAAAGAAAAACCCCACTACAACAAAAATCAAGAAAGCTACAATCTTTGCCACCTAATGAGGTTGATTCTTGAAGACCCCCATGTCAAATCTTGAGACAATAAGAGGTGGAAAACATGGGGTTCAGATCACTAAACCCCAAAACAAAAAAAGGAGAAAGAGAGTGATAATTGGAGTGAGAAAAAGCACAATGCTTACTAGTTGCTACTACTATGGTGTTGTTCTTGCTGACAACACAGTAGTTTTTACAGAGTAATCCAAAAAATTTAATCTTTTTTTTTATAAGTGAAGATTTAGTAGCAAGAAATGACCATAAAGAGTGGATTTTTCATATGAGGAATGCTAATCCAAGAAAGTGAGAAACCATACCATATAATAATGGTATGTTTAGAGGGAAAATTTGTCTTGAAGACAAGAACTTGTAGGGGTATTATGGTCTTTTTCATAAGCATGTATCTGTATGTATTTAATTGGAGTAACTTTTTTTTTTTTGGGTTCATGTTTTTCATCCAGTCACATTCAAGATGGACCTGGTAGGGTTGGTTGTGGAAGTAATACAAAGTGATCGAACGATGGAGCGGTAAGTGTTTATTCATTCTTAATTAGAGGTTTCGGGTTTAAGTTCTCTAGATACAAAGTTATTTTTGTTAGAGAATGTTTACTCTAATGTGGGACTTTTCCGACGTAAATCTGAATTTAGTCGGACTTCAATGCAGATACTAAACACTGGATGAGTATAACCCCTCCCCCCACCACAAATTATGAAGTGATGAATATAACATTGGTGAACAAATGAAATTTTGCACTCTTTATAAAGTTTGGACAATTTCCTTCATTTTGGGTTAGTTTTGGATTTTCAGTAAGGTTCAAGATCTAATTTGCATAATATCATAGTTAGGTTCAATACGAGGTCCTAAGAAATCGGGCAATTGTGGGAGGTGAAAATACATGTCTCTATATTGAAGGAGTGATGAATGAAATATCTCACATTGTGAATAAATAGAATTCTAAGCTCTTATAAAATGTGGACAATAATCCTCATCCTCTAAACTAGTTTTTCAAATATGTGAGTTATATCCAAGATTTAATTTAAAATCTATTTTTTTGGACAAAAAGTCTTTTATTTCAATTTTATTATAAAAAACGATAAACCGCATCAGAAATTTCATGTTTAGACATGAAAAATATATCATAAACTAAAATTGATTGAACGTTTAAAACGAATATCGAATATCGGACGGAATCAAATGAAGAAAGGAAATAACTCCACAAAAATTATTGAATTTTAGTTGTTATTAGTCTATACTATCAAAATTCAAAAGTAAGTACTACTCCTCCCATCCCAAAATGTGTGGTTTACTTTATAGCAGGTTCAATATTAATTTTATCATACTTTTGACTAGCTTTATTTTTATTTTTATATAGAAATATTTTACAAAAGTAATTTGTAAACTACTTTATAACAGGTTCAATATTAATTATTTAATGCATGCCTAACAAGAAAACATGATTATTAATGCACATGAATGTAAATTGTACCAATGAAGTTTAAGTAGTTGTATATTTGTTAGTAAAAGTTAAAATTTTGATATTCCTACATTATTAGTTAGGTAGAGTTTTTAATGATTAAAACTATGTAAATTTGAATATTTGATTTTCCATATGTATTTTTTGGAAGTTAATGATTTACCTATCAAACCTCGCTAGAGTGATAATATTTATTTAAAAAATTTATGGCTCCTATAATGAGATATTGTTATATAATGTATATTAACATTTGATTGTTAAATATCATTTAATTTACGCAACAAATAATTTAACTCTACTTTTAAAAGCAAGAAAAATAGAATAAAATATAAATATAAAAAAAATGTATTAATCCTATTTTGCGTTTTTTAGAAATTATTAATATGTCCATAAGTTTGGTAAATTATAATCATGAGCCCACTTCCAACCATGTGGAGGCTGTTTAAATTAATTAGTAGTAGTTTTATTCTTAAGAAGTAAGATTCAGTCTCGTGCTTTTCATTTTTCATTTGAAACTAACAAGTGTCATGTTTGAAATTTTCTAACATGTTATCAGAAAAAAAGTCGGGAAAAGCAAATTCTCTCCTTAAAGAGAGTCGAAAGAGGAGGCGATACTTGTTACCAGGTCAGAGAGAGATCTAACTCATAATTTTATCCCATTAAAAAATTATTAGTACTTAATAAAAATTTATTACACGCGATATGTCAACAAACATACTTCTTGAATTTTAATCTTATTTAGGTACACTATTAACAAACAATTTCTTTCGTTTCAATTAATATGACATACTTTTCTTATTATCAGTTCATTCAAAAAACGATGACATAATTCTATAATTCAAAATAATTCAACTCTAAATATCTTATTTTATAGTATATTATAGTACTCTTGAAGAATCCTTTACTAAAACATGAATGTTATAGAATATTTAAAATTGCAGGTTTCAAATGTCTATAAGACTATAACTATACACATGTTATGAAATAATTGACATCGCATGATTTAAATTTATTTATTAATTTTTTTAAAAAAAAATACATGTCTAATCAAATCAAGTCACATAAATTAAAATAAAAAAATTATTATTTTACTCCAATCCATCTGAATTCAAGTGACATACTTCTTTAGTTTGTCTAAAAAAATGTCAATATATTTTCAGATTTAAAAATATTATAAAAAAATACTCTACCATTAATGAGATGATTATAGCCTCATAAAAATATGTATAACTTGTTTCAAATTATGAACTTTAATTATTTTTTTCAAAAATATTGTTGCATAAAATGAGACAGAGAAAGTAATTCAAAGTTGCACAAATATCTAAGACGTGTAAATATCTGATACAAATAAAAAATTATTCTCTTAATAAGGTCATTTTTCTTTTTATAATTTTTCGTGATATAAATCTAAATTAGTTGAACAAGTAGATTCTGAACATAAAATGATTACAAAAAATAGTGCAAGTAAATTGTATCTATTTCTCCTTCCAACTTCCAAATACCTTATGTTTTTCCCTTTATGGCAAATTGGATTATTATTTTCTACACTTAATTTGCTTCTATTTTGCAATTAAAAGTTCATGAATTTTACCCCAAATGATAAGAAACTATAAATTTCTACAAGTGTAAAAGTCCTTTTATGGATCAACATGTCCAATCATTATTTTCTGAAGGAAAATTTTCACTTGTAGTCCTTCAAAAAATAGACAATCTTTTTTTGGTTCTTATAATATTTGATTGAATATATTTGTTTTTTTATTAATTAATATGTATAGTTTCATTTTATGTAATTATAAATCTAATGAGTTACTAAATGTTAAATCGTTTTATTACTCATGGAGTTTGTTAAATATGTATTTGTTACTTTATATTTGAGGATATAATATAATTCTAAAGATCATTTAAATATAACAAATTTCTTTTGTAAAAAAGACAAACAAAAATAATTTTAATTAATTCAAAATTTGATATATACATAATGACATATATGTTGTTGTTTCTTACGTTTGAAGACTTTGATTCTCAGCCAAGAAAACAAAAAACAAACAAAATATAATTTTAAATCACTGTTTTATTTGGCATACATACATTATTTATTGAATTTAATAAATGGATATCTCCAGAAAAAAGTAAATAATCAATGGATGATTAATGCACAAATTGGATCAATCATTCTCCTCATAGAACATTACAAATATAATGGGACAATTTTATTTATAGATTTTTCGATTCTTAAATCTTAATTATAGGTATCAAGTTTGAGTCTGGAATAAAAAACAAAAATTATAATACAAAGTGCTTTTCTGTGCAAATTTAAATCAATCAAACTCACAATAATATATCAAACACCGAGTGACTAAATAAAAAAAAAAAAAAAAAAAAAAAAAATATATATATATATATATAATATATT
>JAJOOH010017781.1:0-20214 GCA_029582605.1 Solanum gracilifrons
TATATATGTACCAAAAAAATATTGTACGTCCAAAAATGAACAAGGAATAGTTGTGAAACATGGAGCTATTATGGATATAATTAAGTGAAAAATTCATATATAACATATATTATAGTATTATTTTCGAGCTATAGCAGTAGAGTTTCAGTTTCAAGTTATAGCACTTAAAATTTCAGGTTTTAACAAATTCACCAAAAAAAGAAATGTTTTATTAATTGGGAAAAAACTGTTAAAAAAATAATAAATAAACAAAATTGTTTTTTTTAAAAACGGAATTAAAAAACAATAAATTAAAAGACTGAATTTGTGGGCAGTTATTTAATTTGAAATTATTATAGATAATTAATGATTAGCACTAAATAAGGAATCCAAACAAATTAACATTATTTTTTATCCTTAATTAACTCAATTTCGTTAAAATTATATCTAATCAGATCATTTCCTTCTTTTCATCAAAGTTTCTCTCTCTTCATTCTTCATCCAAAAAAAATAATCTCAGGAACGAATAATTGAATATTTTTTTCATTGAAAAAATTGATTTTATTGATATGGACTATTGCGTACCAATTTTAATTAAACACGAGGAAGATGGGATCATTCGGGTAAGTATTTAGTATTGTTTATTGTTTGTTTTTAAGTTGAGTTGAAACGAAAAATTGTTTTGTTTAACTGAAAATGTTGTAAAAATGTATAATATTAGTGATTTTAAGTTTTTGTGATTGTTTTGTGTATTTTTTCTTAAATTATAAAATGATTGTATATTTGCAAATGAATTTAATAGAATTTTTGGAAAGAAATCTGTAAGAAAAATGTGTTAAGTTATATGTAAACAAAATTTTTTTGATTTTTTGACAAATTGTATGACAAGTGGTTTTAGTTGGTATTATATTCTAAATTTTACTGTATCATATTAGATGTTGTCATCGCTGAAGAAATTAGTGAGTTAGAAATTAATTATCTGGTATGATTAAAAAAAAATATTTGTAATGAGTGAGTAATTGTTGTATGAAATGTGTATTAAGTGTGTTTGAATGTTGGTATGATATAAGATGTCTTTGCGACATGTGTATGAAATGTATATTAAGAAAATATGAATTTCGTTTGTAGTTGTGTCTGATGAAATGTATGAAAAGTTTTTTTAATGTTGTATTG
The DNA here is from genome assembly GCA_029582605.1 of Solanum gracilifrons. Taxonomy (NCBI): domain Eukaryota; kingdom Viridiplantae; phylum Streptophyta; class Magnoliopsida; order Solanales; family Solanaceae; genus Solanum; species Solanum gracilifrons. The sequence continues at coordinate 1,153 of JAJOOH010017781.1, forward strand.
ATGGTGAAATTTTATGTAGACATTTGTGTATAAAGTTTTTTGTTATTAAATAAGTATTTGTTGTATGATTTATGTATTATAGTAGTATGAAAGTGCTTGGAATGTACTATTTGAATGATATTTGTAAGAATTGTTTGTTTAATTAAATATAAAAAATGTTTTGTAATATTTTGTCTGTTTGAATGATATTTATATTTCGAATTGTTTGTTTATAATCTGATACCTTTTTCTTTTAATGAAACGGGGCATTATGTGGATTTTCAAATGGAAGGTGGTTTTATATGATTCTTCTAGTCTTTTAGTGGTCTAGTAAGCGTGATAACATCGTAGCTTATGATAGATACTAATATAAATTATTTAGGGATAAAATATTTAGCAGATGATCGATGCCCACCTGTTATAATACACAATGATGTTGGTGTGCGTGTTTTCTTAAGATCAAAAGAAAGTTAATTTGGATTTCTTTACTAAATATCCATTGTGCATAACATTGAAGAATATAGCAATGGATAATCCGCATTCTCTAGTTGTTGTGAATAGGAGAGTTTCTGATGTTGCTATAACATCAACGAACATTGGTTTATATTCCAACAACGCCATCTGATTAGTAGGAGTGAATTTAGATGAAGTTGTAGATGAAAGTACTGATTAAGACAATGGAGTAATCAATGACGCTTCTAATTTATTTATAGATGAGAATCAGGTTTACAAGGATAAAGAAACACTTATGGAGGTGGCGTTTCTAATTTATTGTTGTTGAAAATTTCTTGATTTCGAATCGTAATTCTGTACCGTTTATTTTAATAACAAACATGTCGTCTCAGACATTTTATTTTTCAAGAATCATCATATTCCTAAGTAATTGACATTGGATCTTTATATGGTGGATCTCATAGAATATACCAAAAGGAGTTTGTTCAAGAAATTGTTGAAATCTCTCTTGCCCAAGAACAGTCAAAAGATCAGCAAACACATTCATGTTGATACATGAAGATCAGTGTGTGTGTTTCTTCCTTTCCTATAAAATAACATTATGTTACATTTCATACACACTTCACACCCCATATGATTCAATTTTCATTCAGTTATAATTCTAAAAGCATACAAAACTCAATAGTCCACATTTCATACACACTTCACACCCATAAAATTCAATTTTCGTTGCAACAATACCATAGTTCAAATTCCACACACAATTCATATACAGTATGTTAAGAGACATGACATAAATTATACCCACATTTCACATACACTGCATACATATTTGTTCACATGTACGCAAATTTCTTTCCAGCAATAACCATAACTTTGCATATAAATTACATTCACATTTCACACACACTGCATACACATATTATTCACACACTCTGCATATAAAAATTTCTTTCCAACAATAACCCTTATTTCATATTTCACACACAATGTTTATAAAGAAAATGACCTACATAATATTCACATTTTCACACACTCTGCATAGAAAAAATTATTTCCAACAATAACCCTTAGTTCATATTTCACACACATTTCTTACACAATGTTTATAAAGAAAATGACATACATAATATTCATATTTCACACACACTCCATACACATGATATTCACACACAGTTCATACCTTTATCATTCAAACAATTTCAGTGGCACCTATACAATACATAGTATTTAGAAAAAAATCATACAGAATTTTGACATTGCACACACACTGCATACAAAAAATTCCAGGGGCACCTATACACTACACAAATTTCTTTACACAATAACCATAAGTTTACATTTCATACACATTTCAAACACAATATTTATGAAGAAAATGATATAAATTATATTCACATTTCACACACACTGCATACACGTATTATTCACACACACTCCATATAAAAATTTCTTTCCAACAATAACCCTTAGTTCATATTCCACACACATTTCATACACAATGTTTATAAAGAACATTGTATACATAATATTCACATTTCACACACACTCCATACACATGATATTCACACACAGTTCATACTTTTATCATTCAAAAAAAATCCAGGGGCACCTATACAATACATAGTAGTTAAAAAAAATCATACATTATTTTGGACATTGCACACACACTGCATACCAATTTTTTTGACACACACTCCATATACATGTTATTCACAAACACTTCATACTCTTATTATTCAAAAGGGAAAGAGGACAAATATACCTCCGAACTTTTAAAAATGGTATGTATATACCCTTTATTATACTTTGAGACTGTATATACCCTTGCCGTCCAATAATCGGTGCACATTTGCCCCTCCCACTAACGGCACACTCTTTTTGTACACGTGGCGCAATCTTAAGCCATTATTCGATTGATCAATTTTTTTAACCCAATTCCTAAGAACCCGCCCATGACCCAATAAACCCACCCACTTTAAATCTAAAGAAAAGACCCAAAATTAGCACCCCATGGTTGGAATTCGGACAGGCCTAAGAGAGAAAATTAGCATGCCAAAATTTGGACATGGGTGTCCTGTCACACTTTTTAGATAAATACATAACATACAGTTCCTCTCATGCTTGGAGTGCTACTGATGCCACCACTTTTAGGTGATTTGGTGAATTTGGAGCAATTTAATGTGGCACATTATATGCTTTCTAGAACAATTCCAAAAAGTATTTGTCAGCTTCCTAAGCTTTAGAATTTTACGTATCCTTATAATTTCTTCACTGGTTAACCACCGGTGTATTTGGGATTGCCGGAGTTTCATGATGAACGGAATTGTTTGCCCAAAATATCGGTGCAACTATCTCCGGGACAGTATAAGGCGTTTTTGTCTAAAAAAATTCATTGTAGTGCTTTTAGGTGTCATAAATTTGTTCCTGTTTTGCCATCTCCACCACCACTTTCACCGCCGTTGCCTGCCCCTCCTCCGCCTATTGTAGTGCCTATTTTTCCTCCTCTGCCACCTGTGTATTCGCCTCCGCCACCAGTTTATACTCCTCATTCACCTTCACCACTACCACCTTCTCCACTTCCAGTTTATTCACCACCGCTACCACCACCCTCTCCACCTCCTCTATCACCTCCACCACCAGTCTATTCACCGTTACCACCAACTCCATCTCCTCCTCCACCGCCACCACCACCACCACCATCTCCACCTCATCTACCACCTGTTTATTCACCACCACCACCACCACCGTCACCTCCACTACATGTTTATTCACCACCACCACCCCCACCATCTCCACCTCCTCCATCACCATTGCCTTATTGTGTACGCTCACCTCCACCTCACTTGCAGACCTTTGACCACTCCCTTGCAGGCCTCCTCTTCTCCTCATTCACATTTTTTCTGTCATCTAATGAAACCCACCAATCTAATAGCTTCCTATGCTTTTGTTTTCTATTTTTCCTGCTGGTCCTGAACTCGACGAAGCCCCAATTCACTATGTCTTCGGCCTCTCCTTCTTGATCTCACCAATCTAATTGCTTCCTACGATTTGGGTCTATTTTTTAAATTTTAGAGAGTATATTTTACCCATAAATTTGATGGGTTTATGGGTGGGTTTTAGGATTTGGGTTAAAAGAATTGGTCAATTGGGTAGTGGCTTAGGATTGTTCCACGTGTACAGAAACAGTGTGCCGTTAGTGGGAGGGGTAAATGTGCACCGATTATTGAACGGCAAGGGTATATACAGTCTCAAAGTATAACGAAGGATATATACATACCATTTTTAAAAGTTCAGGTGTATATTTGTCCTTTTTCCCTATTAAAAAAACACCATGAGTACCTATATACTACAGAGTATTTAAATTATATCATACAATTTGATAACAATGTTAATAGTTAATATGCATGTCAATGTTGTATCATTAATAATAAATTTCAGAAAAATAAAAACTTTGAAAACAACAATAATAATAATGTTATATAACAAATATTGGGGTTTTGGTAATTCACGCTCATCTTTTTTTGTTTTTCTTCTTAAAGAAGGTTTTGATGTTTCAAGAACATCAACATTTGTTGATTTTTTTGTTTTCTTCTTTTTTCTTTGAGCAACAAAATCGGAATCTGAGTCTGAATCAGACTCTGGAGGGGTTTCAACATGTTTTTTCCCCTTCCTCTTGTTTCCCCTTTGATTTGTCGGAGTCAAACTTTGATTTGCTTCATTAATTTTATCTTTTCGATTCTTCGAACGAGATGGACCAACATTGGCAGGAATTTCAACAGATTTCGGATGGGGAGTTTCAGACAGTATGTTAAAAGGATGGAGCATGAGCATCATCGATTAAGGTTTCATTAAATCCGGGGCTCTTTCTTGGAGTTTTCATTGATTTCTTAGACATGATTAATCGGTTTGATTTTGGAGTGTTGGTGGGTTTTGGCGGTTTGATTTTGGATAAGATGAGAAACAATGGAGAGAGAATGATAGTGGGTGGTGGGTTGAGGAGTGTGTGAGTGAAGAAACGTGTGGGGGTGGGGTGTACGATTGGTGAGGGTAACGGTAAACAAGGAAAAAATATTGGGTAAATCCCTAAATTTGGGTAACTGACATTTTTTTTAAAAAAAGGAAGTAAAAAACAAATTAATTACCTATTATTAATTAATATTAAAAACCTATAAATATATTAATGATTTATTAAATAAATATAATTTAACTTTAAAATAAAAATAATTTTAACTGATATGTCATAACCAGTAAATATTCTGTTATAATCAAGAAATTTTTAAAAGTAGGTTTAAAACTCGTAATATTTACTCTTAAATGTGTATATGGGGCGATTTTTCCTATAATTAAACTATAGAGTAATTAATTTGCTAATTTTTTAGAGGCAAATTTAATGAGCATAACAAGTAATTTGTAAAAGTTAGGAAGTTGCGTTTTATATTGATGAACTGAGGATAGTGATTTCTTTACGCTTCAAGTTTTCCCTCAATTGTATTGATATCTTTTATAGCAGAATGAGATTTATCATGATATAGAATTATGAAAATGGTTGATAGTTAAGGTTTACTAATTTTTTTTTACCCTAATTAGTAATTACTAATTAGGCACCTAACTTGATAAAAAGGTGCATTATTGAAGAGTTAATAAGTGTTTGTTATAATAATTATAGCTTCCATTTAATCTCACTTTGTCAACGTAACTATAGCCCATGTCCACATTCTATGATGGAATAACGTAATTAATGAATATTTCCCCTTTTTGGGGTCATTTTGCCCAACTTTTCTCAATAAAAATCAATGGAGTATATAATTATGTTTTATGAATAAGTCAATCGTGGAAACATAGGCAAAAAAGCACAGAAAAAATTCATCTAACATATAATAGGATCAAGAAATAAGAACATAGGGAAATATATACAACAACAACAATATACACTATATATAATCTCATAAATTGGATCTTGAGAAAATAGATCGTACATAGACTTTCTTCTTACCTCAGGAGGTAAAGAGACTCTAAGATAGACTCCATCCGCTTAAGTAAAAACTTTTTTTTGAAACAAAAAAAAAATTAAAAAAAGCATGTCAAAGTATTCTTAAGAAGAAAAATAGCTACAATAAAGCAGTATGATAGTTGAAGTAAAAAAAAAAAAAATTAAATAGGGAAAAATATATAAATGTGTGAATTGTACCTAAACATGTAATTATCAATTTATCCAACTAACTATTTATACTTATCAAATTACTGCATATTATCACTATTACAATCTACTATAGTCAGTCTTTAAGGGACTTATAGGACATTTAGTTGTTATTGTTAATATCTCTTAAGGGTGTGTTTGGTAGGGAGGAAAATGACTTGTTTTTATGGTGGGGGAGGAGGGTTTTTGGGGGCTTAGGTAGAATTGGCGATATAAATTTGACAAAATTAAACAGTTTTAATTTAAAGTAGATATATTTTTAAAAAATATAATATAATATGTAAAAATTATTAATTTAATACTCACTATATATAACTCAAACATATTGTTAAATTCTAAATCATAAATTTTATATTCTAGATTCGCCTCTGACGATTGAATGCATTACTCCTTTGTAAGAAGACAACTATCAATAATGTTGTGTACTATTTGTGACAAGTCTAATTGAGTAGACACACAACAAAGATATTTCAAAAATGGAAGGAAATTGGTTCCCACCAATATAATGTACATTAAATCATTATATTGTCACTTTTCAATAATGTATCAAAAAACAAAAGAGCAACTAAAAAATTGACGAGTGGAGTGTAATAATTCTTTTTAGTTGGTTCATCTAATTATGCTACCATTGATAATGAGTGATGCCCATCAAAATTATTGTAATTTATAGTGTAATGGTCAAATATATATGGTCATTAATCATTATATTTATTGATAATGTGTTGTTGTACGTCATCTAGTAATTATTAAGTAAAAATGGTCATAATTTGAATTATTATTTAGTTGAAACTTAATTAGCTTGAAGTAACATGTGATTACCTCTAATGATGATAACTTTGGTTCACCATATAAGAATTTAAGTTTTTAAGTTAGCAAAGAGAATTGGATGATTAATTATTAATCTCTAGAGCTTAGGTTTAAGCAATTAATATTTTAATCTTATATTTGCTTTCACATCAAAGTACCTCCGTTCACTTTTTTTTTAAGCATAATTTGTTCAAAACTTTTAAAATGAAGTTTGTCTTTAATTAGTAAATAAATATTTATAAACTTTAAAAAATATTATAAATTTGACAATCTTTTAAAAAGAAATAGGTGAAAATCATTGTAAAGGTTTCTTTTTCGTTTTTTCTTTTGTCATTTGTCCTCTAATTCTTTTTTTTCTTTTTTTTATTTTAATTTTATCCTTATATACGTCGGATATCATTCTTTTAGGAATAAGGTTTAGATTTTTACCTCGTACTTATCGAAAAAATCTAATTTTACCATCTATTAAAAAATTAGCTTATCCATATTGCTACTATTATAATTTTTAGCTTGAAGCTGTTCTTACTTACTAACAAATCAATATTATATAAGTAAAAGTTTGATTTGCCTTTATGATTTGAAAAGGCCTAACTTTGTCTAAAATAAATTGACTTTGCATTTGTGATTTGCAAAAGATCTAACATAATTTACGTTTCATGGAAATGAATCATGCAAATAACCCATTATCCTGGACTTGTAATGTAATTTATCCTGATACAAAAAATCAAGTGAACGATTTCATAACTAAAATCCGTAATTTATTGATTACACAAAAATAATTTTGTCATAATTTTAAAACTCCACATCATTTTGAAATTTCAAGTTTTAATATTAACGCGGATTAATTTATAAAATGTTGTAGGAAAGAGATTGATCTCCTAATATCTCCCAATTACTACTTCTCACGTTAGACTTCATTAAGATAGAAAATAGCATTCTTAATTAAGACCTCACCTAATATAGTAATATTGTACACACTAATTAAATCAATTAATACATATGTATAATAAATATATATACAATGATTATACACAAATTATATTTTAATTTACACAGTATACTAAAAATTAATGATATTTATTGTTGTGAACTTTTGGTCTGATGTGCGGAGTGAAAAATTCATACATATTTGATTTTCGTTTTAGGGTTAATTACACTAAACCTCATAAATCAAACATCCTCTCCATAATAAAAATCCTACAATCATACTCTTTAGAAGATATATCTGAAACTAAATATATTAAAGTATAATTATTATTAGAATTATAAATAAAAAGTTTTTTTAATGTAATTTTAAGATAACTTTTAAGTGAAAGAACAAATAAACAACCTAGAACAAAAATGAAAAATTCTTCTATAATAAAATATAATTAATAAAAATACAAATAATTTACATGTTTAAAGTGTAGGACAGTTTACTAATAGTTGGTATATATATCTATCAAAGTAACCTGATTTTTCTTCTTCTTTATTTATAAGTTTCGAAAGATACCTATTTCAATTTTTTTTTTAATCATTTGTTTTAATCAAATGAGTGAACAAAGATATTCAACAATTTATTTTTATCTTCGTCACTAAATTTGATAAAAATAAATCCACAAACTTTCTATTTATAATTTCAATTTACATTTTAATAATTATATTTAATATATTTAGTTATATAGATATCTCATAGGAGGTGTGAGTACAAAATTTCTATAATAGGAAGAATATAAGTATTTGATTTTAAAATATAAAGAAAATATCTGAAATTAAATTATATAATAAAAATGTTTAGTATAATTAACTCTTTCTCTTAAACACTTATCATCTTAATTTGATGTTTCAACAATTTCAAGACTTTTTTTTGGTTGGCTTCAATCAATCAATATATATCATATTCCTAAAACAATCCCACCCTAAAATACATAAAGGTTTACATTATGTTTTTTGTCTGGTGATATTTGATATTTGCATTAAGGTTCAATTAAATTCGAATTCATATATTGCATGGCTCATTTCTAAAAGCAGCCACTCAATAGGGCTTTCTCCCTCCCCAAAGGCTCGAAACCAAAATTTTTAACTGATTAAAAGAAATCTCAATCATCTCATCACAATTAATAAATTTATAAAGGAAGTCTTTTGTATTAAGCTAGACAGTTTCACGTGAAAGTTAAAAGAACCAATCTTTTTAGGATAATTTTCTGTTTTGTTTTTGGTATATATCATTTTTGATAAATGACTGTAGGGATAGAGTTTTTTTTCTAAATATATGACAAAAAAACTCCAAAAAGAGTAAAAGGTGAAAAGCCAAAGCAATACCACTTTTAAATGGGTCATTTGCACTGTTGCACTTTTGGCCATATTATTTTGTGCTGGTCTTTACTTTTTGTTTCTCATAACAAACTATTTTTATTTTCGTAGAACATAATTTTATATTTTTACATCATAACATTTCATAAGTTATATTTATATATGATTTAAATTTCTAAAAAAAAAAATTATGCCCCATTAGATGTAAATTTAATTGATAAAAAAAAAATAGCTCATTTGAAACGAGAAAAACATGAAATTTAATAGGAGGAACTTTCGCATATAGCCACTCAAAATAGTCTAATTACACTCCATAGCTATAGTTTGTTAATTACGATTCGTAGCTACATGTTATAGGGAGGAGAGTGGCGAGCAAAACTGGGAGAGGGAGGAGAGAGGTAAGCGAGAGAGGGCAGAGAGTGGGAGAAAGGTGAATTGTATATGTATATCGGTTAGATAATTGTATATTATACATATGTATTTGTATATTCTGGGGAGAGAGATTGGGAAAGGGAGGAGAGAGGCGAGCGAGATTGGGAGAGGGAGGAGAGAGGCGAGCAAGATTGGGAGAGGGAGGAGAGAAGCGAGCGAAATTGGGAGAGGGAGGAGAGAGGCGAGCGAGAGAGGAAAATAATTTGTATAATTTGCATCTTGTTTGTATAATTTGCAGGTACGTTTGCATAATTCGCGTGTTTTTGTATAATTGGGTAATATAAAGTCTGAAATTATACAAATATAATAAAACTCAAAATAATGAATTGATACAAACATAAATGTATGAACTTTAAATAATTATACAAAATATATTTTACAAATTACATTATATAAATTATATTATACAAAATTCAAAAACTACACGTTTATACAAACTTTAAAAATCTATACACAAAAAGATTGAATGTATATGATGACAAAACTGAAAACCCAAAGGAAATCATCATCATATACAAATACAAATAATCGTATACAAATACAAATCAACCAAAGAATTGTTAGCTGCGAATTATACAAATGTGGCGAATTATACATATACAAACGTGACTAATTATACAAACTCGAAGTCAGCCCATGTAATTAATGTATAATGTTAGTCGCGAGTGATAATTATAGCAAATTATAGCTATGATGAGTAATTACGTAGTATAAGTTTGCTTAACTGCGTAATTTTCCTATTTATGTTAAAACTTAACCATTTTGTGCACTCACGGCCCACATTCTCTTTTATCTTTACAGCCCATTAAAGAAAAAGAGTTTTGTTTCTCGAGTTAACTTTTTTTTTTTTTGCTGAACGTTTCTCGAGTTAACTTAAATAGCTGTTCATCGGATTGTTTGAATTATTAAATATAATAAATTTATAATTTATATCTAATATATGTATGTAATAAGTGTATAATTTTATATATATTGATTTAGAAATATAAACGGTAAATCCAACTAGCTATTTGAAAAAAAAAAAAAATGACGATGACTAACAGTACTATCATAACATTTCGCTTATATATTGAGGAAACATCTTCACATCTTTGAAGATAGTTGCAACTATATATGAAGATTATTCAATAAAATAAAATATACAGATAATTAAAATAACAATTAATTAAGTCAACTAGAATCACAAATGACAATTTCTCTAAGCATAATTATGATTTGCACACATAGTTTGACGATAAAAAAGTGAGTTACTAAAACCAATTCTGCTTCTTGATAAATCAAATTCTATAAGATTGTCTTGCATTTGATATCCACCAACAACAATTGCTTGTCCCGTTGTTTTTTTTCGTTCAACAAATGCTAGACATATAACACCTTCCTTAACTTTTACTAGCGAATTCGCTCCAATAATCGTCCAATAAACATTTTGTTTCTGAAATACGAGATTAATTTCAGGTGCATCGTAACCTAGGCGTGACACACCAATATATGTCGAGTCGAAACAAGTCTTAAAAGGTTGCACTGCGGGTACCTTTTTAACTTCTTTTGGCATTTCAGTAATAAAAGCTTTACTTACGATATCGTAAATAGAAGGCTCTAATTCGGTGTATGGAACGTCCGTACTGATTCTCGTTCCACCTTCTTCGTTTTCGTCTAATGAGAGTAGTGTTTTGTTTAATGGTAAAGTTTTTCCGTTAATTCTAACGGAAGTAACTTGAATGTAATACTCTGGTGAGGGGCGAATGATGCGTACATAATGTGGGTAGGTAATGGTAACGAAACGTTGTTGGGTGATTATAGGTGTGTAGATTAGATCTCGCGATGCATCAAATGCAGGGCTAATGAAATAAGGGCTATGTCCGATGAAAATTACACCGTTTCGTTTAGTTGATGAACTCAAACAAATGGCAAATTGTCTACTGAATTTGAAAATTGATGCAAATTGAGTAGCAAATGATACTGGACTTTGCTGCCCAAAACCAACCATTCCTTTAACATTTTTGCCTAAATTTTGTGTTAAATTGGATGTAATAGGACAACTAAAGATGAAATTTGGGACAATTGCAACGGGTCCTGGAATTGACCCGTTAATTGATTGGATTGTCAAAACATCATCCGCGATTTCACCTCCAGTAGAGGTAACAGGATTTGAAACAACGTTATAGCATGAGTTGCAAATTGGTAGTAATGTGTTATTTACATAACAATTTCCACATGATGTTGACCAGGCAAATTCACATTGCGCTGATTCGCAACGTGCGGGCTTGTACGTTGAGCTTTTGTGGTCACTTTGACAATCAACCCATAGGCTTTCACCACCAAGATTGAGGGCTAGTTTAAGAGGGACAAGAGGTGTTCTTTGGTGAATTTGAGTAATGTATTGTAGGCTAGATGGATCTTTCTTGACTAATAGGAATAAAGTTTTGGGCTGGAAATTGGATTTTGATAAAGTAGTGGATGTGATGAGAAGAAAATAAAAGAGAAAAATATAGTACTTGGAGGGTGACATAGGAGATAGTTTCATGATTTTGTTGTATAAGGAGAAAGAATGTAAGCAAAGGATTGTAAACAAAATATTTGGACATGTCTTAGCCATGTATTTATAGGCTAAAGTTAGAGGTGCCAAATAAATAGGTTATACTATAGGTCAAAATGAATTGAGTTAATAAATGAGTGAGTTATTGACCCTCTAGCCCAACTCTTACTTTTTATAATATATCAAATAAAAAATGTTTTTTTAATATAAGCTCAAGCTTTGATAGATTGGAATGAATTGAATTGAAATAGTCTAAGCTATTAAATGAGCAAATCAATAATCAACTCGCACAAACATGGACAAGTTTTCAAGGGCTAATTTTGTCACCTCTAGGCTAAAATATGCAATTTATTTATGAAATATTGCTAGCTAATTAATCGGTTAAACAAGCGTGATTTTTTAGCATAAACTGGACATGTAGCATATATATCCTATTTTTAAGATTTTAAATTCCACGATTTGAAGAAGATTTACCGGTAAATATCATTTGAATGAGTTAAACATTATTTATCGATGGTATATAAGACTTAAACTAAACCAACATATTGCTTTCACTCTCAACAACTTTTTTTAGTGTACTTAGATTATAACGCCAGTTATGCGACCCATGTGGATATTTGACTAACTCCCCTTTAATTTATTCATTTTCTGTTAATTATTATTACTGTACTTCTAATTAAGCTTTAATTTGCTGCCCAACAAAGTAAGTTGCAAATTGCAGATCTTTCTTCCTTGTGTCCATATAATTTGACCAGTTCCAAATGGTTACCTAGTTATCTTCTTTTTAGGTTTCCAATAATCAATAAATTTAGTACTTTCATAAGAATATTTATGTCTAGTTGACATTCAAGTTACTTAAACTACTGACATGAGTTGTGGTGGGATAATTGAGATCTCTCCACTCTTAATTTAACCAAATGTCTCGTGTTTGAGTTTCTGAGAATGGAAATTAAAAATCTTGCAATGTACGACTCCGAATTTAGTTGAATCAGATATGAGCTGAGCCAGATGATTTTTTTTAAAAAAAAAAAGTAACTTAAACTATTTTCTACATTAATTACTTAAGTTAAATAAGGATTAATTCGATTCTTTCAAATGTGACAACCAGACACCTAAAAATGGATAGAACCTTAGGAAGTTCCGTTTGATGGACAAAAAGTACTTCGACTTACTTCAAGAGTCATAAATGCTTAGGATAATACTCTATAATATAATTTATATTTTTTGCACATAAATTATATAAATTATTGCGCACAAAGTCTTGGCTCATGCTATATAGGAGTAATACATTGAACAACTATTCTACAATATATTTAACTAAATACACATCTTAAACTGATACTAAGTATGTATATGTTTTATCCAATATTAACTATGACCAAATATTGAAGGACGATCTTCTGATAAAATAAATAATATGCAATTACCAACAAAGTTATTTTTTTTCAAATTCAAAAAGTTTTCTTACTTAGAATAGGTAGTCAATTCAACAATGGATAAAGAAGGTAAAATCTCCATTCTTGCAATTTACAATTAACAGTTGAAATTATTTTATCAATAATAATTATCATATATTGAATAAAATTAAATATTGAGATATAAAAGAAAACATATGTTCTAAATACAACAGGGATCCGTGGCGCAATGGTAGCGCGTCTGACTCCAGATCAGAAGGTTGCGTGTTCGATTCACGTCGGGTTCAAAACCCCCGAAACATTTCGGTCCCTATACTTTTTTTCCCCCCCTTTTTTCCCACTTTTCTGCTAGAATTATGTGCCTACTCTCATTTTTGTTTATATAAAATAACTGGTTTTCTTGTAAATAATCTTATATTAGACCTTGCGCATTTATTTTAATTATGATTTGTTGTCTCAACATCTAAATATGTAAAAAATTATCTTTATTTAAAAAATAAACAATATAAAATTTAAATGAAATATTGAATTAATCTAATAAGTATTAGGAGTATATTGTAACAAAACATTTAAAAAGTTATATGGTTGGTGGCGGCCGTGATGGTGGTTGATTGTTTTGGATGTCGTTTGAAAATATTGTTGGTTGATAGTGGTGATTGTAGGTGCATTGTAGACCAAGCGTGATATATCAACATATGTGGAGTTGAAATAAGTTTTAGAAGGTTGCACCGCGGTTACAGTCTTCACATCTTTCGACATTTCACTAATAAAAACTTTACAACTCTGTAAATAGAATACAATTTAAGTCCCGACTTCTTCATTTTCATCTAACGAGAGCAATGTTTTGTTCAATGCCAATGATTTTTCGTTAACTGTAATGGACGAAACTTGAATATAATAATCTAGCGAGGCACGATTGATGATTAATTTTTTTTGAATGGGTTACGTTAAGTGTATAAATAAAATATCGCGAGGCATCAAAGCCAAGTGCAAAGACATAACGATAGTTAAGCAACGCATGTGGATAGATATTTGAGTAGGTCCCCTTTAATTTCTTTCCCGTTAATTATTACTCTACTTCTAATTAAGATTTAATTTGTTGCCCAAGAAAGAAAGTTGCAAATTGCAATTGTGTCCATATAATTTGACCAGTTCCAAATGGTTACGAAGCTACCTTCTTTTTTAGGTTATCAATATATTTATTACTTCTATAAAAACGTTTATATCTGAGTGACATCAAGTAACTTAAACTATCGATATAAGTTATAGTGGTATGATTGATTGAGATTTCTCCATTTTTAATTAAGGTTTCGTGTTTGAGTTCTTGAGAATGAAATTTGAAAATCCTGCAACGCACAAATTCTGCTTTAATCGAGCCTCAAGACAAATATCGAACACCAAAATTAAATTAGATTACATTATTTCGATATTTTAAACAAAAAAATTAGATATTCAAAAATTATACGAAGAGTACTATATAATCCAATTTTCTGCATATCAATATGATGGATAAATATATCATAAAATGTTAGTCAAAGTTATTATTGTTTGACTCTAAAAAGGGAAACTATGCCAATTAAAAGTAAACGAAGATAGTATAACTTCTGTGCAACAAATAGAAATATTATAACATGACAAATGTTACTGTTACTCTTTGCTGCATATATATTCGAGGAAACCGAGAGAAGTGTATGAAGTTGTTCCCTTAATACTTAATAATATGATGGCAAAAAAATAGTGGATCAAAATGTAAAATTTTAAGTGGAGTCTGAAATGATGGTGCATTTGTTGTCTGTGAAAATATAAAAGTATATCGTTTATGATAAATCCACAATTTAAAAAATATATATACTATATAGTGCACAAATTTTAAGGTAGAAACTAGGTTTCAATTCTAAATTAGTTGCATTGGTACCTACATGTAAATAAGGTTTACTACTACTTTTGTATAATTTAGAAAAAGTTAATATATAACTTAGATCCACTTTGTTATGCGTTTAAATATAACTAACATTAGTAAAATAGGAATGAAAATGTTTTATCATGACCACTTACAAATTAGAAGTTGAATTATTATTTTTCCAGATTTCTTACCAAAGAACGTAAAACTAAAATACTAGTTTGTAAAAGACTACAAAATCAAGTCTCTCCGAAAGAGACAAATGAACCCGTTTGGTCATAGATTTCCCAAGTAAAATTTGGGGGGAAATTTGATAAACAGTGTTTGTCCATACAATTTGTCATTATTTGGCAAATAACTCAAATTCTCAAATACTAGAAAAAATTAATATTTGGGTCAAATCTCATTATTTGGGTGCTTTTAAAAATTCAAATTCTACATCAAATTTTTATTTTTTACAAAACCATCCTCTATAGTAGTTGTTGCGCTGTATTATATAATTTTTTTACATGAACACCAAAACAGTGATGAAATATTCAGTGAATATGAAAGTGATGATATGATTGTTGATGAAAATGACGAACAATCAGCTCAGGGTAATGAAATCATGTGTTTCATCTACTTCACGATGTATGTAATGATGTTTCTTGCAATCACTCACTCCGAACTACTACATCGCTTCAATGTCATGGACACTACTTGTTATTTGTGGCAACGAAGATCTACTTGACTTGTTGCAGAAGTCACGAATCTTGTTACGTTGATATTTCTATCTTGCTATGTAATACAAACCTATGGTTAGTTTTCATAGTTTTTAAAACTTATGAGTATAAATTATTATATTTTTAAAAAAAAGAAAAATATGTGTCTCAAATATTATGGCCAAACATATGATAGAATTTTACTCAAATTTCATCCAAATAATATTTGCCAAAAATATTTGGAAATCTATCGCCAAATACTAGCGAAATATAGTATAGCAAATTGAGCTTCCTTAGTTTGACTTTGACCTAGTCCTTGATAAATATGAACTGTGGGACCCTATTTATAAAATGGATTCTAACACTAAAAAAATATTAATTATATATTGAGTTAACAAGAATAATGACTACAAACAATTACGATTAAGCGAGTGGAATTTTTTAACCCATTTAAAATTCATCTTCAGATCTGGAAAGATACATCCTTATGCAGTTAGGCTACTAAAGAATTTACTTATGATAAATTGATGATATTGAAAGCAACACGTTCTAGGAAGACAAAGGAAAGACTTGTATGATCGTAAACATGTCACACGAGAAATTGAAATTAAAAAAATATAAAAATATAAATTCTTTTTAAAGTAAAGTAAAAATGAAACTAAGACGATCAAATTGAATTGAAACGAAGTAGGTATAAAGTATTAAGTATAAATAGATGTATATCATGTCCAATATTTACACACTAAAATCATTCAAATTCCCAATGTATTCCTCTAGCTACTATCTCTTCCATTTTTGTTTTCTTTTCATCATATCATCAACTTGTCTAGCTCAAACCAATTTCCATCCTAAAACATTCTTCCTTGCAGTGAAACAAGATCCTTCTACTCTACAATACATCACAGAAATTCACCAACGAACACCTCTAGTCCCCGTTAAACTCGCGGTCCATGTTGGTGGCGAAAACCTATGGGTGGATTGTGAAACGGGCTTCAAAAGCTCAACGTACAAGCCCGCTCGTTGCAATTCAAGGCAATGCAATCTCGCAAGATCAACATCTTGCGGAGATTGTAAAACCAAAAATAAAGCCCGGCCCGGTTGCAACAACAATGCGTGTTATAACACTGTGTCCAACCCGGCTCTGAATAATACTTTCTACTCTGGTGCTGAAATCGCAGAGGATGTTTTGACGATCCAATCCATTAACGGATCCAATACGGGCCCTGAATCCCGTGGGCCCGTTGTAACTATCCCGAAGTTTATCTTCAGCTGCTGTCCATCTTTTTTAACCCAAAAATTAGGCAAAGATGTTAAAGGAATGATTGGATTTGGACAGCAAAGTCCAGTATCGTTTGTTACTCAACTTGCATCAGCTTTTAAATTCAGCAGACAATTTGCTATTTGCTTAAGTTCATCACCTCTAGAAAACGGAATCATTTTTATTGGGCATAAGCCTTATCTCTTTGCATTTGGCTTTGATGCTTCGCAAGATCTTTTCTATACACCTATAATTCGCGCCTCACCAGAGTATTACATTCAAGTTTCTTCCATTAGAGTTAACGCGAAAACGTTGCCATTGAGCAACACGTTACTCTCGTTAGGCGGGACGAGAATCAGTACGGCCGTTCCTTATACTGAATTGGAGCCTTCTATTTACAGGGCCGTAAGTAAAGCTTTTATTAGTGAAATGCCGAAAAATGTGAAAACTGTATCTCCAGTGGCACCTTTTAAAACTTGTTTTAACTCTTCGTTTATTGGTATATCACGCCTGGGCTACAATGCACCTGGAATTTATTTTGTTCTCCACAATCCAAATGTGTTTTGGACAATTACTGGAGCGAACTCATTGTTATTAGTAAAGCAGGGAGTGTTTTGCCTAGCGTTTGTTGAAGGGAAAAAAGCAACGGGAGAAGCGATTGTTATCGGTAGTTATCAAATGCAGAACAATCTTGTGGAATTTGATCTAGCTAGAAGAAGAATTGGGTTTACTAACTCTCTTTTTTTCCGTCAGACTATGTGTTCAGATCAATTCTATACTTCTTAAGAGGTCGTTTTATTTTCTTAAATTTCATGTTTGATGATCTTTCAAATCTGATTTAAGGCAGGAATCTTCAAAAAATATGAAGATGATAAGGCCTTAAATTGGTTTTCAATTTCTTGTTCAATAAGCTTCATGTATTCATGATTTTCGGTAATTCAATTAAAATACTTTGTTGGTTCTCGTAACATTTTAATAGTGATGGTCTTACTTTCTTTCATGTACAAGAAAATATATAAAGTGAAGAAAGATGAGAATGAAGTATTATATTGTGTTTGTATTGAGGTTAGTATAGTTATAAAGAGAGTAAAGGCCAAGAAAAAACTTTCTTCAACTAATTTATTATACAAAACTAGAGAGTAATTTATATGTTGAAGGAATGTGTTTTAATGGTGGAACTTTGTACTTTTCAATTAATTTGAAGTTATTTGAGTTATACCACGTTGTTGGATTGTTGTATTCTTAATGGGACAAGTTAAAAGATATAGTGATCGATCAATATAGATTATGTCACAATATAGGCTTAAATCTACTTAAAGAGACCCAAATATTTGCTTCATTTTTGTCATTAATTGCAACTGTAATTGTAATTTGTGGGACATAAATAATGCTGGCAATCATGTCTTAGTTTTCGCCTTTTTGATATTGTTTCTCTATATATATATATATTAATTCATATCTTAGACTAACATTGAGGACGTATATGTTCCTAACCTCAATACTAGTTGAAAATTTTGCCAAACCTTCTAAGTTCTAACTAAGATTATTTGACCAAAATATTGAAGGATGGTCTTCTTATGATATAAAAACTATGTAATTATTATCAAAGTTATTTTCTTTTGAATTCAAAATGCTCTTCCCATTTAGAATAGGTCGGTAATTCAACATTAGATAAAGAAGGTAAAATCTCCAAAACAAATTGCAATTTACAATAAACAATTCAAATTATTTTATCAACAATGAGTATCCTATATTGATTATAAAAAAGAAAAACGAGACAACCACTATATAGATTATAGGTAATATATTATTAATTATGTTTTTATTGCGTCAGGGATCCGTGGCGCAATGGTAGCGCGTCTGACTCCAGATCAGAAGGTTGCGTGTTCGATTCACGTCGGGTTCAAAACCCCCGAAACATTTCGGTCCCTATACTTTTTTTCTCATATTTTTGTTTATAGGGAAAAGGCTCAAATATGCCATTGAACTTTCAGAAAAAGCTCATTTATGCCATCCGTTAAAAGTTTGGCTCATCTATGCCATTACCGTTTAAGAAAAGGCTCATTCATGCCATTATTTTTTAACGGTG